>CAIGRN010008085.1:0-51965 GCA_903798345.1 Fraxinus anomala | reverse complement strand
GGGGAATAACACTGACTGCAATTTTTATGTAAAAGAAACTGACCTTAACAATGTCAAGGTCAAGATGGGCAGTAAGGGGATATCCTTTATTAAGTAGACAGTTGCCGCTTCCAACAATGATTTAAGTCGAAATTCTTATAAAATTGTATTGCAAGTAGTTCATGACAAATCAAAAGATCCTTGCCCTTCACTGATTGCGTACAGAAGTTTCTTGTACATGATTTCCTGTTCAACAATTACATTAACAAACAATTTTAACACCCATACATGAATGTACATATTCTACTTTTTCCTAATTTATAGGTGAAAAAAGTCAAAATATATTATACCTTTCAAACTTTGACCAACAAAAGCATACATATTTTAGAACTTATAAAGCAAATATTTTAAGCCTAACCGAACATGCACTTAACCTATACCTTTGAGGAGTAGGGAGGAAGCTTCAAGTAATTGGCACATGTCATCACACTTGGCAAATCATCATCTGCAGATTCCGATGGACCAGAACCATTATTTGCTGTATTGCCCATGTTTGAAGAATGCTGTTTTTACAGTTGACGTTATGTCAATACTCTTGAGAGCAATACCAATTAGAAGAGACTATATAAATCAAGACAAGAATTTTACCTTTCTAACGATGGTCAACTTAGGATTCAGCGCTGCCAGACCACCTGGTGAAAGCCGGGGAGCACCAGTAACAAACTGACAGAAGGCCCGTTGTTGCTCAGGGGTGAACTCCCCCATAATCTCAAGTAGCTAATAACATGAAAATAGCACATAACTAGTTATAAAAAATCCAGAAGAAGCAATTTGTAAGATACGGTTCCAGGAACGTGGGGAAATTACATTCAACTGATAAAATTCTGCTATTTCCAGGCAAGTGGGATTGGCTATCTTTGTTTTTGCCACTTGTTGGTATGCACTTTTGCGTGTGTTAAAAAAAAGAAGGGGAAACGGAGGTTTAACATACATTAATGACAGCAGGACTTCTGGCTGTGTATCCATGATCAAATTTTATGTGATCAGTAAGTGTCTCGGCCTGCAAGAAAAAATGGTATTTAACAAAAGATATGTAGGAAATCAAGTTTTAATTGAATCATAAGATTCTTCCAAAGATAATGTTACCTTCCACAGCTCTCTGCGGCCACAGAGCAGATAGTCCAACTCATGTGGTGAAAATATTTGCAGAGTCGAGATATCAAATACCTAACATAAAGCAATGTTAGCTACCATCAAGAAGACGCACATCTGATTGCTACAGAAAGATCATTTTCTCTACCATCCAATTCAGACTCATGAATGTAAAAACATAGGAGAGATAGAAGGCTATAGAGAGCAAAGCTCATAAAATCAGCAGGAAAAGTACCTATACAAAATTGATAGACGGAAGACAATATAAAGTGTAAAACAGTAGAATAAAAAATAAACACTCCCGACTACGTGTTACTTGTCATTCAAATATGCAGAAATAAGGAATTCGGCATCAAAAGTTGATGGAGGTAAAATAAATCAGCAAATACCTGATTAAAGCCAGATCTAAATGCTTCCATTTGCCGCATGATGCCAGTCCCAACAGTAGCATCAACTACAAGGCTTATATAGGCCCCCAAATTATCAATATCAACCTGTGAAATTCAACAGATTGGGAACAGTTTAAAACGGTAAAACAAACAAAAAAAGGAAAACAGAGGATAAAAGCTATCAGGAAAGTACATAAGAACATTCAAGGGGAACATAACATACATTCTCATCGCCTGATTTCAGAATATATTCGGGATAACCTGGAAGGGTGAAATCTAAACATAGATCTTCAACTGAAGTTCCACGAAAATATAACTCATCTGAATTATAAATTCCCATTGATTCCAAATACTGTTTACGGCAAACAAGGGCTTGCAATTCTTGTAAAGTAGTCCCAAGTTCCGCATCGAAAGAATTGATATCATGCAAATCCAGATCCTGCAATTGTTAATACGAGATCAAACATTCATTTAAATCTACCTATATAGATAATTGATAGACAATAGATACGAGTAAAAACAGCTCACTTCACGATAAGAATGGTGCAAAGAACTTACTTGACTAAGTAAAAGTTTATAAAATGCAACTGATAGCGGCAAATCCAAAAGTCTCCCATCTTGGAGAGCTTTGGCCATAACACGCCCAAGCAACCGGAAATATTCCTTTACTTTCGAAAATTGGCTGCCATCAGAAGTATCAGCACTAGGTGGCCAGGGACGTGGAAACAACCCAAGGGCCGCTTGGATCATATCTTTATCATCCCCAAATGAACTGAGCCCTGTCAATTTATTAGTTTTCCCATTCAAACTATTTACGTCAATTTCCATTGAAGGGGTATACGGAGACAAATTTGACCTCCACATTTCTAGTCCAGCTTTCTGAAGGTCCTGACTTAAAAGGGTATAAAATTCTAGAGTAGGCCCCAATCCAGTGCCCACCTCACCAAAATATTCAACCTCAAGAATAGCTTTTTGACTACAATACATCTCCATAACTTTTGCAGCAGAATCTAAAATCCTATTCCTGGAAACACGAACTTTCTGGCGCTGCAATCTCCCAATTCTCAACTCTCTTTCACTCGCTGATCCATGACCATCTGCACCTTGCTGTTGATGAAGCCGGTACAATGCACGAGACAGTCCAAAAGCAGTTGAAAAAAAGTACTGGCGCCGAGTTTCAAATGGAAACAAAAATGGGCATGCTTTAGTCAGCTGGTAACACCATGATGGAAGAGACCCACTGCATAGTGCAAGTGTGTCCTGGATCTGCCGAGCCAATTTTGGAGTAAGCTTGCTATTGACTAAATTCTCAGGAGGAACTTTAACACCGGTGGCACCAAGTTCATCTAAACTCGAAATTTTTCCCTCAGAGAAACAGTCAATCGATGCCAGGAATCGCAAACGTGGAGCAAGCTGATTCAACCCCTCTAATACACGTAATAATGCTAATATATTATAGGTTGGATTACTTCTTTCTAGATCACAGGGAAGTTCCCCTTGCAAAATGCTATCTAAGAGTGATACACGATGCTGTGATGAATCGGAGCTGGAACTACTAGAAAAGTAAGCTTTTGTAGACTTAGACAGGGTCATGGACCCAACAGAATGCCTGTCAGCCTGGCAATCCGCCCTTTGATACATGATGGTGTAAATGTTAGTCCAAAGCCTGGTTCCATCGCTAGATACTAGATCACTGCCAGCAAATCTATCGTCATCATCCTCATCCAGAACAAGCTGCCGTTGAATGGCCTGATAAATAGTCAAGTGGCGATTAAGCTGCTTTCCGCCTGCAGAAAACATTAGTCTTGGCGGATCGTTTGATCCAGACAGTGGACGTCCTTGCTGATCTCTGCTTCCCGTCACACCTCTACTGTTACCAGATGCAAGTCCAGACATAGCAGCAGCAGCAAAGGACATTGCACCTCTTGCACCGAAAGAACTCCCGCTCCTAAACTCAGTATTATCAGACCATTTACCAGTGCCTCTGATGCTGGAACTACAAGTCAGATTATTCTGGCCGTCACTTGCACCAGTAACAGGACTATCTTCGGCAGAGTCACCTAAGTTAACATCATGCACTTTGTCTGTCATGCAAACGGGAAGAGGGTCATCTTTCACTACCTGTCAACGAGAAACATGTCAGTGAAAGCAAAATAGTTAAGAGAATGAATGCAATCAAAAGAAGAATACATCATTTGGAGGAAAATTCCTATTTTTTCAGATTGTAGTACTGCCCAAGTCAGCTCTTGTTTGGGAGAGAGACTTTGAAGTGAATTTTTTTTTTTTTTTTTTTTGGAGTACGCATGGTTAAAAAGTAAGAAAATTTTATTGGTTCACGTGCAAAATTATTTTATTTAGAGACCGTGCAGTTGAAAATGAGTGAGTAAAAATGATTTTCAAATAAGATGTGCCAAACAAACCTGTAATTGCCAAAGCATGGGTTCAAAATGTGGCATAAATCACATTTTTAAGCACCGGTTTCATCTCACTGCTAAGCAATATTCAAATATGCTTACCACATCTTTCAGTGCTTGTTAATTTTGTATATTTAATTAATCTGACATATTGGATCACCAACAACATTGTATGAGTTCTTCTGTTCCAGTCTTGTATTCATAATGATGAGAGCTCTATTTTATTAACATGCCCATTTACTCTTCCAGAACATGATACCACAAAAACTGCGATAGTACTACCAATGAAATGTGAGTTATAAGACTGAAAAACCCTTTTTGGGCTCCCTAATATTTAACCCCAAGAAGCCATTATATTTTGAATTAGGAGATTTCAATTATAAAGTCACATCTCAAATCAAAAATTGTAAGGAGCTGATATCTGGTGACATACATCTTCTTCTTCATCGGACATATCATCATCTTCAATTAGCAGACCCTCGTCAACTTCAACACGAGATATATCCAATTCATCATCCTGCAAAGCACATTAATAGTTTTAAAAGATAGAAAAACAGAAATTCCAAATAGAAGCACGAAAAGAGTAAGCAACAACACGAAACAATCGTAACAATTTAACAAAGAACAATTTAGTCCATGCGTTAACAGGGAAGCCAAAGTTTGCTTCCTAGGTCCATGTATTGGAGGCCCCACATGCCCAGAAATAGCAGAAAACTTCTGAAAAAGATTACTGTAAAGCATTCTTGAAACTTAAAAGAAAATCCACAGACAAATAATTTCTATGACTTTGGGAAACAAACATTCCAGAGATCTATTAAATATAACTATATTTGAACAACTGGAAAGTTCACTTTAGTCTTTAGCCATGAGAATGATTCGCGCAAGAAACAAACTACTTAAATGATGTAGCTTTGGGAGATTATACACAGTTTATATCTAAATATTTTTTGTGGAAAAATTAATTTCAAAAAATATTCACATAATTATGTGCACAATTAAATAACTGTGTAAGCCAGTAAATATTTTACAGACGATTCCACATTCAAGCGAACTACGACTCTAATACATGTCAAAGGCACATTAAAATCTTTCATAAATAGAACATCTTAAAACATGTAAAGCATACCGAACAAGAGTCCCCATCCACAGGCTTCACTTTGGAATCTTCATCGAGAGCTGCTCTTCTACGAGCAGAATTTCTTGTCTGTGGTCCTCTTCTCTCATCTTGGGCTGTCTTTAGAACGCATTTCCCCTTTGCCTTTGACGAGCTTGTTATTTTTTCTTGTGACGACTCTTTTTTTGCTGTGCCGCCTATGTTAACAGATGATCTAGATCGCGTTGAATGATTTCGAGTAGCAGAAGCAGGGGTGGAAGTTGACAGCGAAGAAGCACTAGCAGCAGCAGCAGTGGTCCCAGGCTCAGAATTGCCTGTGGAAGCTGAAGGCTTTTGACCAGATTCACTACGTTGAACTCGTGGCCAGAGAAAGTCCTCAACAGCAGCCAAACTTGCTAATGGATCAATAAGTACAACATTCGAAGAGTAGTCGCGAAGCATATTTTCTCCTGGTGCTCTGCAAAGACGCAGCTTCAATGGCTGAGACAGAGCACTTAGACCAGAAGAAAGTCGTGCATTCCCAGATGATCGGGAAGTGTGGCTCAGAACGACGGGGAAACGCTCTAAAGAGGACAAGGCATTTTGAAGTTTTTGTATTAAGACGCTCAAGGGAACAACACTCCCTTCTTCAACAATCGAAGGAAGGGCAAGTGCAACAAAAGACTTGTATCTTCTGATAGCATGTTCTCGAAGCTTAGACAGATTAGCTTCAGAAATTCTATCCTTGCAGAAATATCCACAAGTAAAGTAGTTAAGCAAAGAGACAACAGCCCCACTACCAATAAACTCAAAAGTCGACACACTATCCCCTCTGCTGAGTTCCTCCAACATCTCAGCTACTACCTCAACCAAGTGTTCCTCTTTACTAGAGGAAATATCAGTTATTCGAGCACTAGAAGCTTTTGATTTCCCCTTTGATTTAATCTTTTGCTCATCTATACCTGCATTCAGCTTCGTGCAAAGATTCTTTAATCGTAGTAGATCCTCTGTGACACCAATTTCACTGGCCTCTGGATCTGAGGGGAAATACTTATCTTTGAATGCTTTTGCACACACAGTGACAGCAACATGATTTGGAGAAGAACCAATACTGGAAACTGAAATTTTAGATTTTTCAGCAGGATTTGCATCTAAATTTAAGTTACCACCCCGTCGGCGATTTCGCCTAGAACGCGACGATGCTCCAGGAATAGAATCATTATTCTTTTCAAACGGCTGTGGAGCAGTAGTTGTAGATCCAGTTTGTATTAGAGAATCCACAGCATGCACAAAACCTTCCCTGACAAACATTTTGGAGAAAATAGCAGGAAGCTTTTCCATTAAAATTTCAGCTATTTGAAGGGTGGGTACCAGCACTTGAGGATCTTTCCAAGCCAAAACTCCAGCTAAGAAACTAAATAAAACAAGAAACAAATAAGTATATTAATACTGGCTAACCAAACATCCTGCAAAGTAGTCTAGCAAACCTATATACCTAGATATGTTTGTGACACTTATCAAATACTGAATCATTTCTGCAGTGCTGAAGTACATCAGTTTTCCAATAACTGAAAGACACTTGTAGCGAACAGGACCATTAACACTGGAACCATATATCTGCATAAAAATTACGTCAAAACATTTATTAAAACATAGAACAGTAATACACAACTACTCTACTGCTGAAAACGGACCGAAATTAGAACAGGAAGGAGATCCATTCCAAATTGCTGCAGAAGTTCAGGCTGATCATTCAACAATTTCTCTCGAGCTGAGACCACCTGCACATTTCCATTGGACTCATTCTCTTTGCTGGAACTGCCTGCAGGACCCGACTCTGAAAAGGAAGCTTTGACAAGCAGATTACTGCCCATTGGAAGAGAGATGGTTCCTTGAGGCAGTGGGGGAAGAAGCTCGTTGGCCAGGTTCACAATTTCAAAAATCTGATAATAAGGGAAAGAGCCTTAATTTTATACTATGGAGGTCCCAAAATGAGGCTAAGCATAAAGATAAAGGAAAATAGTCAAAAGGCAAGCGCAATTCAAGTTACTTTTGCAATAAAAACCGAGAAAATGTGTGGGAACCAGGTAAAATAAATAAAAAATCTATACCTGCTCCGGGGGTCTATTTAATGCAGGTGAAACGGACATGCTAGATACAGTGCGAGACCCTGATAGAATATCTTTAAGAATGCCACTGATTCCAAGGAGAAGAAGGGATTTTGCTCCTAAAGGTGAACCATTTGCACATGTTGAAAGCAGTCGGATCAAGCCCTGTGTACTTATTACATCATAATCCAGCCTCCACATAACAAAAATAGCTAATTGAAAATGATAGTTCAACTAACCGTGTATGTAGAAGTGCTAAGGATAGACTGGCCACCTCCAGAATTGCTTGGCGAAATTAGGGTGGTAGCTTGCGTAACAAGTCCATGATTGCAGAGCTCATCAAGTTTCTCTGGTGACGATGCAAATGCCTCAGCAATCCGCGTCAAGCAAATAGATGCATGTTCTAAAACCTATAAACAAAACAAACACGTGAGGCATGGAAGTGTAGAGATTGGGGAACAGAAAGAGAGAAAGTCCAGTTACTAAATCAGAATGGATGCCTTGGTTATTTTAATCTGAAAAACTATTATCTCACCTTTGCATCATGGTACTGAAGGAGGTTGGTCAACAATGGAACAGCTTCCATTACAAAGTCCGCTGCATCTGAAGGTAGTTTCTTGCACATGTTTGCAGCAGTTGATAAGGCCACTCTCTGACACATAATTAAGAAAAAATCATGATCAATCTTTTGAATAGATTTAGAGAAGACAATTTTTTTTAAGGCTTCCAAACGTACATAACCACAACTAATTGTCCCTCAATAACTCACCTGAACTCCTGTAGAGAAGAAGTCAAGATATGAAAGCACGGCCATGAGGGCACCTGCTCGCAAGCAAGCAGTGGGGTGTTCCTGAGAGATTTTTTTCAGAGCTTGCAGAGACTGTCCCAACCAAAAAAAGCATCAAATTATAATTAAGAAGTTAAAACGTGAAAATTTTCAGCAAAGCTAGAAAACGTCAGCATATCATCATTAATTAAAGTGACAGGAAAAATCATAAAATTTTAACCAAATGAATTATCATTAAAACTTTCAAGCAAACAAAAGTCCAAAGCATTACTAAACATGTTCACCTGTTCAGCCAAGTCCATGTACTCAATAGTAAGCAGCCGGGCAACAAAGCACGAGACGGCACCATAATGCACCACGGCAGCACATGAAGAAGGCAGCACGTCAACCAAATGTGTCAGAGCCCTGGCAGCCAGAAGCATGATATCGGGATTACTCTCATGATTAAGCAACCCCACGAGAACTGGTACAAAAGAATCCACCGAGAATGTACTCAAAGACTCCTCGGTTCCAATTGAAAGCATTTCACAGAGCTGAGTTAATGCCTCAACTTGCCTCCCTTCCTCGCCTTCAGCCCTCAGACTGGATAGCATCTTTTTCAGCCGCCCACTCTGGTGGGACGATGAAGCAGACCCCACTGCAGAGCTCGGGAGCAGATCATCCAACCCAGCCCCTAGCTTTCTTAACAGCCCCTGAAGGGCACTGCTTGCAGAAGTCAAATTCTGGTGAAAATTTCCGACCCCACCCTCACCATCATTGTCGTCATCCTCCCCGCTGTGGGAATCTACGTTAAACCCTAAACTCCTTTCTGTTTCTCTATCTCTATCCCTAACCCTGATTCCATGTTCTTTTTCTTTGCCTTTATGGGAATTTGTATTATCATTGTTATCCGAATTTTGAGTAGCAGGGTTTTTGCCACGGCGAGTTCGGGTAGAGGATGCAGAGGCAACCGATGGATCAGCAGTGGGGTCCATTGAAGTGGATAACACTAGCGAGTCTTTGGATCGAGCAGCGGCGCGGGAACGAGTGGAATTCGCAGAGGTGGTGGCGGAAGTGGTAGCGGCGGAATGACGAGCACGCTTGGCGGCACGGGTGGTGGGGCCAGAGGAGGAAGAAGAAGGCACTGCTGGGGTGGATGCCTCCGCACGTTTCCGACTCCTAGTTTCCATACAAAATCCCTTCAGAACATGAGACTTCACTCGCCGATTAATCGGCGATCAAACTATCATCTGATCTCCAAATTATTATCATATCATTCATAGAAGAACGTAATAAAAAAAACCCTAATTTCCGAAATCGAAATTCAAAGTGAAATTTTTATCGATTCAGCTGGAATAGATACACGGCTCAACCCTAATTGTAATGTAAACCCCGAATGAATTTCAATTGTAACCGAATTCTGTAGAACTAGGGATTTGATCGCGGTCCAAAATATAAGGAATGGGTGACTAAGAAGGGGAATTAACTAATAAATAGAAATATCACAAGGATAAAAAATAAAAATACTTAATTACGAAAATAGGAACAAGAAAAAAAAAAAAAATCACAGCCCGTAGTACTAATTAGCATCATAAGGCCCAATCTCTTGCTCATGGTCTTACTTCTACAACCCATAAATTTTTATCTGGCCCGAAATTAAGCCAATGTTTGGCCCAGCTTATAAAAAGTGAAATTATTTTTAGGGAACAACACATAAATCAAGTTTTTAGTAAACAAAATTTCAAAATTAAGGATATAAATTTTAAATTTCAAAAATCAGGTTTTCATTAAAATTTATTTATGATTTAATTAATTAATTATATATTTTACTAATAAATATAAAAATGTCATATATATATATATATAGATTTAATTAATTAATTATATATTTTACTAATAAATATAAAAATGTCATATATATATATATATATATATGAAATTTGGTCACAATTCAAAAAATTTATAGGTCACAATTAGTTCATTGATCACAAATTAAAAATTTAAAAATCACAATTTGTTCATCGATCACAAATCACGAAATTCATGAGTCACACAACTTATTTTATGGTCACAAAATATCAAATTATAGGTTACATATTACTTTTATTTGTCACAAATTAATAAATTTGTATGCCACACAGTATTTATTGATCACAATTTATTCTTTATTTAGTCGCACATCAACCAATTTATTGGTCACAATCAACAAATCATTTGTGACTATCACCACCAACACAACACAACACCACCATCCTCTCCGCCGCCAACACAAACACCACCAACCAACCACCAATCAACAAATCATTGGTCAAACACCCAGCACCACCTACACCACCAGAACAACCACCCCACCAAAAAAATCTCAACCATCTCCAGCACCACCACCTCAGGTTGCAGTTACCATTTTTCCACCACCACCTACACAACCATCGTCATCACCGTCCACCAACTGCACGTAGATCAGAAAATCGCACGTAGATCAGAAAATCGCCACCTGCACCACAACACACAGATCCGCCCCGACAAAACACCACCATAACCAGTTAACCACAGCCAACAACAGTCAACATCCCACAACAGTAACAAAAATCATGGTGTTTCTTGTAGATCTGCTTCGGGCAGCGGTGGCTTGTGCCGACAAATCTCATGCGCGACTTGGCCACCATCACCACCATGAGGCGGTGTTCGTCGGAGTAGAACGAAGAACCACATGAAGCGACCTATGATGGTGGTGGTGGTGTCAGGCTGCTTCGCGCGGCTCCACTATAGCAGCTTCGAGTCCAACGGGTCCTTTCCGACAGAGAGAGAACTGAGAATAGAGATAGAGAAGTGAACGACGTAGATAGTTAAGAGTGGTGATGGGGTTGGGCGATAACAACGGGCGACGGCAAGGGGAGGGAGGCGATGGGTTGGTTTAGAGAGAGAATGTAGAGAATAAATGTTTAGAGAGAGAGAGAGAGAAAGTGAGAGAGTGTAGAGAAGAAAGTGAGAAGAAAATGAATTGGGTCCGTCTTTCCCTGATTAATATATTAATAAATTATCAAAATAATTAATACCTAATTTTTGATTAAATAAACTTCATACTTGAATTTTGAATTTAAAAGTTTAAGTATCTGATTTTTTGTAATTTTCTCTTATTTTTAATTATCCATTTGGAGAATTGTAGCTAGTGGTGGCAAACGGGCCAAGTGGCTCGTCGTTCAACCGCTCGATTCATTGAAAGTCGGTTCGTGGGAGTACGAGCCGAGCCGACGGCTCACCCACGAGCCGGCTCGTGGATCGTCCAAAACAGCGACCAATCAGTGACCGTTTCGATCACTGAACTTTAAAAGTGGCCAGAACGGCCACTTTTAATTTTTATTTGATTTTCCCCCTTTTTTTCCTTATAAATGCTCATTCCATTCCCAAATTTTTTCACACAACTCTCACTCTCTATTCTCTAGTCTCTTCTGCATTTTACATTCTTGAATCTTGATTCTACAATCTATCTACAAGACTACTACATTCATTTCTCAATTCTACTTCTGCATTCAATTTCAATTATTCAATATCAATTATCATACTAAAAATTTACAATTACAATCTTACACATCAACTTTATTTTAATTCTTGATTTCTTACTTACTTATACATTTCATCACAATTTCACAAATGGATCCACACTCATTTGTTGAAGGCTTATTCGGTATCGGAGGCAATCACCTATCATGCCACAAAGTCAATTTCGGAATGAATTCACTGGTCTAAACGAAGTACATATTCCTGAAAATATTTAGAATTTCGATACTTATGGAAGTAGTAATCTCATTGATTTGGATAATATTGATGTTTTCGAAGTAGAACGGGATGATGAACATGAATTAGATATTCTCGATACAAGAGGGAAGCGAAAAGAGGAAAAACACGCAAAATATTGGGATCATTTTAAATTGATTCAAACAGGTCGTATGGTCGATGGAGTTGCAAAATCTAAAACAGTATGTAAATACTGTCAACAATGATTGATATGGCAAAACGGCATTGGAACCACTTACCTCAACCGTCACTACAAAGTTTATGTAGCCAGACACGGGCTTCTTCTTGCCTGTCAAACGCAACTGCAATTTGGTAGTCCACTTTCTACGGGATGTATTCGAAAGAGAAATCTCGAACGAGAATGGTGAAGTTCATTGCCGCTGCTGAGTTGCCTCTAGTAATAGCAGACAACTAACATTTCGTCTTGTATGTGAAAGAATGTCTTCAATCGAGTACGTTGGGGCAAGTCAAAACACTCTTTGTTCAGATACAATAGAATATTTCCTTCATACAAAGAAACTATTGATTGTCGATTTAGAAAAATATGGGGGTGTTATATCTTTAACTTTAGATATATGGAAATTGATTAATAAAATAAGTTATATAGTTGTAACTACACATTACATAGACTCATTCTGATATATGCATAAACAAATATTACTTTTAAAATTATTGAGTTCCTTCACAACGCTAACAACATATATAACGATATTATGAACATTATTAGAGAATATCGTTGCGAGAATAAAATTCATTCATTTACATTCAACAACACTAGTGTTAATAAAGTAGTTATCGATAAATTGTGCAGAGTACTGTAGTCCGATTTATTGATAAATTGTGTCGAATTTGGGGTGACGAATATGAAAATATTTATTAGTGACATACGGTATAGATAGAACTCCACACACTCATTATTAAAATAATATGAAAACTTTGAATATTTAATAACTGAATTTTATAACAATAAGCATATTAGAAACGATGATGAAACTGCTTTGAATGAATCCGATTGGATTTTAGCTTTTAAAATTAAAAAAATTTTGACAAGTTTTTATGATTCTATAAATATTTTGTCTAGAGTTTACTATCTCACTAGTTATTTGGTACTTGAACGTCTTTATATAACTGTTAGGGTTTTTCATAAATATAAAAATGATCTCAATTTTAGTGCAATTATATATTACATGGAATTAAAGTTTAGAAAATATTGGAAATACTTCCCTATGTTATTTCTGTTAGTATGCATCATGGACTCCCCGATATGTTTTATCGGGTACTAAATTTGTAATTGATCAGATTTCAAGAGTTTTAACTTTTTATACACCTATCACTTATAGAAATTTAGAACAAACTTTACGTGAATGTTTAAATTATATGTAGAACGAATGTGTGCAAATATTAATCGGGTACCCTATGCACCTACTCCTCCCACTGATATGTTAGAAGACGCGCTGAAATAGTAACTTTATTCAAAAACATTAACTCATATAGATGTGATACAAATACAGGTGGTTTATCTAGTAGTAGTTTGTCTACCGCATGTAATAAAACATCAGACACAAGTCCAATGCCTGTTGAATTAATTGATTACTTTAAACATAATATGCATAATAACAAAACAATTAAG
This sequence comes from Fraxinus anomala, assembly GCA_903798345.1. NCBI lineage: Eukaryota > Viridiplantae > Streptophyta > Magnoliopsida > Lamiales > Oleaceae > Fraxinus > Fraxinus anomala. Next base: position 38,639 of record CAIGRN010008085.1, on the reverse strand, counting down.
AAAAATTCAGAAGAAGTAATTGAATTCTAGCGAAAGCACGAACGATGGAGGCCAGTAATTTCTGCTATTTCAAAAGACCTCCTAAAATCACCGATTAGCACTGTAGTTTTGGAGTGTGCTTTTAGTACAGGTAAGAGGATTCTGTCCGAAGTCAGGAGCCGACTGAAAGAAGATATTTTGAAAACATTAATGTGCATGAAAGATTAGCAAGACAGTCATTTTCGACTGCAAGATAAATATGTCGAAATTATATGTCGTCAAGTAAGTGATATTTAATTTAATCATATTAATCAAAATTTGTTATTTTATAATATTTTAAAAAATGCACGTAACAAGTTGTTCGTGTATAATTTTTAACTCCGTATACTCGAAATTTAAGTAACATGTCCCAAACCCGAATAAAAAAAGAGGGTTTATCTTCTTCTTTTTTTAAATGTTTATCTTTAAAAAAATGGACGAGCTCGCGAGTCGAACCGAAGCTCGGCTCGTCCTCGAGCTCGTATGCATTAGGGTCGAGCCGCCTCTAATTGTAGCTGGGATTCAATCATTTCAAATTATTGCATACTATATCCAAATCATTCATTTTCGCACATACAATCCCAAAACTTTCATTTCGATTGCAGCTGGAGGACAAATCAATCCAAAAAAAAAAAAAAAAATCAATTGACCACATTTTGATTAACTAAAGGGTAAAATTGTAATTAAATATTTTCTCGATAAAATAATTAAAAGAATGGAAAAGTTTTATCTTCTTCCCAACCCTCACCCACCATACCAAACCAAATCAAAATTTACCTACGTCCATCATGCTGACAATCGCCACCCACTCACCTAAAGCCTTCAATGTCGTGTATAAGTCAACGGTGACTCCAGTCAACCATTTAATTTTTGCCACTTTTTAGGTCTTTTTTTATCCATATTCAAAAGGGATAATTGTAAGAGTGGTGCCAAACATTTCATTTAGTAGCAGACTTTGCCCAAACATTTTATTTGTACCACTCATGGTACCAAACATTTCAAAATGTCATAACTGAAGTCCAAATGAATGATTTTTGTTAACTTGACCGTTAGTTGACCAAATAATTGACTTTGAAAATAATTTTGACTAATTTTAAAAAGTTAAAAATGGTAACTTTACATTTTTTATTATAAAATAACTAAAATCAAATATTAAAATTAGAAATCAAAAACCAACTTCTTCTTCTTCATCCACCCCACACATATCCATCCCCACCCTAATCTGACAGTCATGATCAACAGTTACTCAAAAAATCGTATCCCACGTATACAATCAATCGCCGCCGCTTCCGCCTTCTAGTCTATTGCCACCATCCTTCTCCTCTGGTGCAACTCTTCCACTCCACAACAAATCCTTTCCTCTTTTGCCCAAAACCTCCCCGCCACCATCCTACGCCGTTCCTCCTCCAGCCTGGACCATCGATTCTACCCCTGGGATTTTATCAAAACACGGGCTGTCCTCATCTCCGACGACAACATCGAACCGAATCAGTGCCTTCACCACCTGGAAAGCGAACCCGGATCTCATAATTGGATTTTTTGCTAGATCCACACTTATAACTTGCAATCCAAATCATGGATCTACACCATGGAGAAAGAAAAAATACTCGATCATACTAACCAAGTTCATGATAATTGACTGTACCCACCTCCAAACATACATATGCGATGATAAATACATCAAAACCTGGCACATCGTGGATGAAATGAACAAATGCAAGGATACTTTGATGAACTTCACGGTGGCGGAAAATGCAAAAAAGGGCCCATTATTGGTGGAAGCAAAATGGGGTACAAGCGGAGATGCGAGAAAAGACGGTCAATTATCATGAACTTAGGTTGGGTGAGGTGGATGGAGAAGAAGAAGTTGGTTTTTAGTTTTTACTTTTAATTATTTGATTTTAGTTATTTTATTATAAAAAATGTAATGTAAAGTTACCATTTTAACTTTTTAAAATTAGTCAAAATTATTATCAAAATCAATTATTTGTTCAACTAACGATCAAACTAATAAAAACCATCCATTTGGATTTCAGCTGTGAAATTTTGAAATGTGTGGTACTGTAAGTAGCACAAATGAAATGTTTGGATAAAGTCTTCTATTAAATGAAATGTTTGATATCGTTACTGCAATTATCCCTATTCAAAATTCACAAAATTAGTAACTCCTAGTATAAGATCTAAATAAACAAGATCAAACAGATTCAAGCTAAGATCTATACATTTCTGGCTTAATCAAGTCAAGCAAGGCGGGTTGAGTTTTACAATTATGGTTGTCCAAAAGCTAATTTTTACAATTGCGGGTGTAATGGGTTTGGTTTAATTGTTCATGAGTTTATAGGGAAAGCTAAGATATTAAAAATACTAGGAGGAAAGCATATGGTGGAGCTAGATATGGTGAAAGTGCTAGGAAGATATGCATTTGAACACCGCGTTGACAATTTTGGGTAATATCCGTTATCTTGGTGGCAAGGTATGTTGTTGTCTTTCTTGTTCATTCTACTATTTTGCTCAAATTCTTGAAAATGATGGAGTTGTGCGGTGGTGGTGATGGTGGCAATGGTAGCGATTGTTGGTTTTGGGTGGGGGCGGTGGTGTGGATTACTTGTAGTAACACTAGTGACGATTGCAGTGCAACATATGGATGGGTGGTCGCGCGATGATAGGGATGGGTGGATTGTTGATTGGTTTAGTTGAGGGTTGGCATGGCAAATGTGGATGGATTTTGGTTTGGTTGATTGTTGGGGGTGTGGTGGGATATGGAAGAAGACGGTAGGGAACTGCCTATTCGTTAACTTTAACAAGATTTCTTTTAAATAGTGAAGGGTTTACCATCAAAAACTCAGTTCATCATCCTCAATTCGTAAAAAAAATAATTGGTTATTGTGAAACAACTAAGGGAGTGGTTGGTCATGCCTGACGTGATTGACTTGATGATTGTAATTCTTCTAGCAAAGCTTGAACAATTCTCAATCTTTTTTTTTATTATTATTTTTTTGGAAAAATATAAAATTACAATTTTTTTTCTTTTAAAATTAATCAAAATGCAATCAAATTGATTTTTTTTGGGTTGACTAAAGGTCCATCTACAATCTAAATGAAAGGTTTGAGACAGATTGTTCAGAAATGAAACGTTTGAGTATAATTTGCAACAAAGATTAATAGCAGAAAACCCTTTAAAAACGTTTCTATTTGTGATATATCCCATGTTACTCCTTGCCTCAGAAGCTCGAAGAGCAAGCGTCACGTGGTAAGCTACGAAAGACAGGAAGCTAACAAGAAATTCAAACAAAGACTCATGAAGTCAAAAATACGAAGTACTTAAACAAACCGAAGCCCTTTGCTTTATAAGCCGAAGTACTTTAGCAAACCGACGTCCTTGCACGACAAGACCGAAGTCCATGCCGAAGAGCCGCATAAAGAAACAAATAAAGGAGCTGAAGTTCTCCACTTGAAGAACCACCTCAAAAGATCTCTCCGAAGCTCTCAACTCGTCCGAAACTCATGTAGCCGACACTGTCTCTTGTAATATATTTGAAGATATCTCTGAAAGCAATTGATGTAACACTTGTAATATAGTTGTCAGTGTATCAGCCTATTATACTTGGCGGCTGACCCTTATCAATGTATTGATTGTATGAATATACTGTGATGTGAAGCCTCAGTTAGGGAGATAATGCCACGTGATTCTAATCTAACGATCACCACGTCGGCCAAAGTAGTATAAATACATATCTTTGTAACTAAACAAGGGAGAGAGAAAACGATTGAAAAATAGATAACCATATATTTGAGGTATACACTTGAGCTCTTGAAAGAAGTATATTAACATTTCATCTATCATTTCACATATTCCTATTTTGTTGCTACATAGATTGATTTGATTTCAACCTAACAATCGTTGTTAGTGCGATTGCTTTTGTTTCATCCGTCAGAGTTCGAAGTCTTTGTCTCTCGCCTCAAAGTGCCTCTCGTGTCCATTTCCTCTTTGCTACCGCTGCTACTCCGGTAGGAACATGCCGGAACAGTACTTGACTTGGCGGGAGTGAACCCTATATCTGTTGGCTCATTTTCAGGGGTCAACACCCACTACCTATTGAAAATCAAGGTAACCTATTGAAAATCAAGGAAAATCCTCATATTTGAAACATTTTGTGCGAAAACCCCACATCGTCAGATTTTCCGTTAAAAAAAATAAAAAAAGTCAAAAATTAAAAGTAATAATTACAATTTTAGTATCCAAACTTTTTTATTCTTTTACAAATTATACCCAAATTTTTTTTATATTGTAGAAATTAAAGAACTATCTAATCACGGGGGCATTGTTTTAAGGCCGGTTGGTATAATGCAAGCTGAACTACATATGTATATAAGAGAGTATCGGTAACTAGAGAAGGATTAATGGAGATTAATTACTTAATTAATAAGATTAATTCATGGCACCATTCTCAGCTGTGTTTGTGAGGGTGGTGGCTGATTGACTTTAGACAGATGGTGAGCCATGGAAGGGGCGAAAAATAAAGTTTTAAAAGTTTGGGATCGTAGGTGGTTAGAGTATAATTTGTAAAAGAATAAAAAATTTGGATACTAAAATTGTAATTATTACTTTTAAATTTTGATATTTTTACTGCTTTTAAAGAAAAATCGGACCATAGGTTTTTCGCACAAAATTTTCAAATAGGAAAATTTATGCGATTTTGAACAGGCATGATGTATATTGCAAAAGAAAACTTTCCTTGCAACGATTTAAAAGACCCTTAAACCAATTTTGCGCCTTCATTTCCAATAAAAACTGCCTCCAAACATTCTTCGCTTGGTTGATTTTCTCATTTTTATCTCTCAATTTTCCATTTTTTCTTTTTAGTTCTGAAAAATAGTTAATGGAGCACTTTAATTATTTCTTTTTGCTCTTAAATTTATAGATAATATGTTGAGGTAATCTATGACGTGAGAAGCAGACCAGATGTTTCAATGGTTCGATTCGCATTGAGGAGGGTACACTCATGGCGTTAATGGTGGCTTGAAAATGGTCTCGATTTCGCGGTTAGTTTTTTCTTCACAATCACTTCGAACACTAAGTGAATTTATAAAAAAATCTATGTATATATAGTAGTTGCTTAATTGCTTTGAATCTTCATCTATTTATTGAAGCAATTTTTGCAATCACGAGTCTGATAACTTGCAGTACTATTTTCACCGTTAGAAGTATTTGCTTGACGAAATTATGAGTTGAAAATGTTGTTTGCGAAATTTTATGAGTTCTATACTTTTGGATGGTAACTTGACAAAGGCCATGTTTGTACACATCCACGAAGGGACAGAACTTCGGTTGATTTTATTGATTGACATAGTTCAATGTTACTCATAGAAAGAATTTAAAGTTTTGTAGCTTCGAAGATTAATACTTGCTAAACTTCATAACAAGTAAAGAAAATTAATATATGTAGACCTATTCTAGAAAATTATTTCCACTATTGTATCTTTTCTTTGGTTTCATGGATCTCAATGAGTGTGTGGCAATGTCTCAGTTTATGAACTCGGTGTTCTCAAACAACCATTTCTTAACAACAGATAGATTATATATCATAAACTTAATTGTTGTGGTTTTACATAAGGATTGATACTGTGTTTCTTGAGATTTTCATTCTTGATACCCCAGTTATGTTTGCCTGTTGAGGAAACACCAAGCCAAAATATAAAGGAAGAGGAAGTTTAAGCTTTTTGGGGTTAATGAACGGGTTCATTTAATCCACTTGTAGTAGCAGATCGTGCTACTTATTATCTAGTAGTAGCAATCTAGGTGTACAACAACTAGAAGAAGCTAGGCCTTTTTTCCTGATAAACCTGTAGTTTGACATATAAATCTTTTTTCTTGACTCCGTTTGATCCAACTTCATATCTATGAAAGATGCATTTTGGATGTAGGAGATTTTTTGAAGCTTCTCTTTTCCAACAATAATAGATGTAGAAGCACGGATTACATGCTTACCTTTTGTTATATGACAGTAGCTAAGCATGAGTCAATTAGATGGATATTTGGATATAATCATGATAGTCCGATTGGCATCGGAATTGAATATTGTAATCCTTCATTGGCGAAAAATTGAATCCGAAAGAATCATAAATATTAGTTCAGTTTTCATAAACCACACTTTAATATTAAAGGAACTAAATCTGTTGAAGACAAGATCGTACTAAGCAAAATAAATATTATTAAGATATGATTGTACATCTTCGACATTAAGTCACTTGTCTTGAAGTAAATACAAGTCAGAGTTTGAACTAAGAAATATAGTCTTAACTATTACCAACAAAAAGCAAACATGAAGATATACGAAAACAAAGTCATCAAATCCCAAGCAAGTTTGAGAATAGAAGAAAGAGGAGTAACAAAAAGATGGCAAAAACTGAAAAGTGCAAATAGGATGCGTTCCAATACATGAACAACAAGTCTTACTCCAAATACTTGCGAGCAACTGCATAACTCCATTTTTACCGCTATGTTCAAATTTAGAGCTACATCTGCTGAAAGGTCCCGCATAATTACATCTTTTTCAATTCAATAATATCATGCTTTGTTAATTTGGGTCCTTGTGTCCCTCATCTTAGTTTCTCCATTCAATCACACCACTATTATGAATTTGAATTTCTGCGCAAGGCATACTTCAACCATTGAAGTTACCTTCTATGGATTTATCGTGAATTGTTACTATCTCCACTTGCTGGTGTGTATATATATATATATATTGCATCCTCATTTCTGCTATATTTATTTTATGGATATTTTTTTATCCTTTCAAGGGTTCAACAATCTGTACTACAAGGGCAACTTCCATATGCTAAATACAAATATCTCGAAATTGTCAATTTTTTTTCACCCTTCCCCCGTTTTAGCTAGAATATCAAGGGATCATATTTATTCACTCACAGAGTATAAATGTTTTACTCACATCAGAATTTAGTATTCTTTGTTTCCTCTAAGAATTTTAGAAATTTTGATCTTTTTACGTGCTCTATCTAGTATTTCTTTTCTGTAGTTCGCACTTCCAATGAAATGAACCATTGTCTTTGTCATTGTACACGCAATTTGGTCTAGAGTCGACGTTCATTAACAATTAATATCTGAAGATTTACTTGTACGAGTTTAATTAGTATATTCATGTTCTGCAATGCCTATCGTGGAAAGATAATTGACTCGGGTAAAACATTCAGTTACATACAATTCTCTTTCACGAGCATTTCTTTTCATATTCCTTATTCATCTCTCAGACCAAAGTCACTGAATCAGGTCGCATGTTACACTTTGATAACTGAGTACTTTCTAAAGCTCTGTCCAGTGAATGTTGAACTTAAGTTTGATCTTACACATATACTTTCGTATACAAGGGGATTGCCACATCTGAGTTAGATAATCCACCAATTGGATTTATTGATAAAGGCTTCACGACACTATCAGGTGGCTGTGTCTTGGTAATCTCCATTTTTAGTATTTTTCTTATTATTAAACACATGCCTTTTCTATGCACAAAGGATTTTTTTTTTTTTAATCTCACGTAAACAAATCAATCTTTTTATATGTACTAAGGGCAGTACGCCCGTGCAGTATTACAGGTGTGTGAGTAAATTTTTAACATTGTACTCATGATACAGATACATTTGTGCATCCACATTTCTATGCCCACGCACACAAGACGGCCACACGCACGAAGACCTTTTAATCGAGTCTTATATCCTCATAGCTAAGTATATAGCTATTTCCCTTAAAAGCATAGATGCACAACATCATTGACCACAGTTAAATCATGCCCTTCTTTCCTCATGAGCAGAGAGGCAAACATTCGAGTGACCTGTAAAAGACAAAAAATGAAAATTCAAAATCTGTATCTCCGGCCAGGCAGAAACTGACATTCAAAAACAGGAGACGCTTTTATGATTTTATCAATGTGTTTAGAAATGGAATGGATAACCTAACTTCTGTTGGACTACCTAATCCAACTCATGCTATTCCATGTTTCACCATGTTGTTTTAGTCTTTTAAAAATTATTGAAATCTGACATGAAAGGTTTTAGAAGACCAATTTTCAGATCTACACTTTGTAAAGTCTGGCATTGTCACTATATTGTTGCAGTTCTTCAGATCGTACGCAGTTATACTATATTTAATATTTTTAAATAGCAACTCGTTTTTGAAGTGAATAGAAGTATAATGTTTTGAACCTCTTTCTTTCAACCTCATCCCATCAATACTTATGTTGGAAGCGAAGAAAATTTGAATACAAAGCTGATGACACACAATAAAATATTTTCTTTGATTACATGCAGTATTTTGAATAAAAAGGAAAAGGGGAAAAACCGGCAGACACCAGGAGTTGGGCACATTGGATGTGCCAAACTTCTTAATAATGCCAGACATATTGAAACTGAGCAGCCTGAGCTATTGATTCTCAACGAACCACAAAAATGGTTCTCTAGTCCATTTCACTGCTCGAAGTTTGAAACTAAATTTTATTTTTCTGTCGTTTTGATTTAAACAAATTTTTCTTTGTGCTAAAATTTCCACTTGGGGGTTAAAGTTTGGGTTGTAGTAGAGGACTTTCTAGAATATTCACTTGCCAGTGTGCCTTTGTGAATTAATGGCATCAAGTGCACCCTCTAGTTTGAACCATTTAATTTTATTTATTTTTTAATTGGGCAGTTAAATGTCCAATTCTTGTTATACACAGGATGTAAACGTCGTCATTAATAATTATGCAGAACTTCATAAGAAACTCTTAGAGCTTGGTTTCCTTAGCTCCCTCGGCTTGGAAGATGAAAGATGGTAAAGAACTTGCACAAAATGCTGTCGGACTTGCTGTTGCAATGGTGATTCCAAGTTACTTGTACGAAATCTGGAACAAGATAAAAATCTCTGGCTTGTCATTTCGTTTTCATTTTCATTATGCACTTATTATGAAATGTATCTTGTCTATAGTTCATATCCGTACTATACCACATGTTGAAGTAAAACACAGAAGCTTTATGCGCCGACTCGATAAATTAGTAGAAAATTGCATGAACTTGTTTGCCCATGATGGAGTAAATAATATATTGATGAGATGGAATTTAGGTTGGCTTATGATTACTCCTTACCCTTTAGAAAAAATTCATAAATGGACTTTCAGTTCACATTGGAGATACAAAAAGTGGGATGTTTTAATGGTTTTTGTTTGTCTTGATATGAATTGAATAACATGGGGGTCATGGAAAAACAACATTATTGATCTCTCTCTCATTGTAGATCCATTTCACATATTATTTTTTTATACTTGTCCCTCATGCAAATAATTGAGCCATTTTACCTGAATTATAACATACTTGTCTTTTACCTACTGTTGGTTTTGTAATAAAATATCTTCAAATTTGTTTGCTTTTTCTATCTCACGAATGCTTGTGTAAGTGATCTCTTCTTTAAACAATGACGAAATTTTTTCCTTGGTTTCCCAAAATAGTGTTATCATAATATGAGGCTTAGTTTTCATGTTGTGGTACTGAGAACCAACTGAGAACCAAACAATTTTTTGGTTCTGACCTATTCAGGATGACACTGGTGACTGGACAACGTACAAAGGAGTCCCAACCCAACAAAGTTTGGGTGGCAGTAATTACGGAAGCTAATCCAGTTATAATTCCGTTCTTAATGTTCGGTTGTTTAGGTATCACCAAGGCAATATTGGAGCAAACGAAGGTACTCGATTCAACTCTCCTTGCTTTACACACCCTCTCTGTAATAGCTTAAACTCTTAATAGATGTAATTTAACATGTGCTTCTAGTATTAAGAACTTAAATCTTGGGATGCCCATTATCCACCAAACTGGGGACATTTGACACATACCTTAATTTCTTTAAGGTTGATGGGGGCTCACATGGGTGAGGAACTACTAAAGAGGTAGGTAAGAGTTTTTTTAGGACAGCCCCACACACAGACTTGTTCTATACCTAAGCACATGATGTCCATGAGCTTATGAGTTGGCTGTCACCTTATCATCAAGATTAATGCCTACACTATTTAGACATGATTATAAGTTTCTTAACCAATTTGACGTTAGATATTAGATACTTTGCCCGAATTAATCTATATTTTCCTTTTCATTATCTTCCCTTGGTGAATTTGCATTTAGGATAGATACAAGTTGGGATTAACGACTTAAATCTTCCCCAACCCTAGAATCCCAATTTACCTAACTATTGTTGTGATAAGTCCCAATCCAAGTGAAATAGGAGAGAATGGATGGGACAAGAATTAAATGCTACAAATTAGGTATAAATAAATTTCAAGTTGTATAAATTTCTCTCTCTACACATGCGCGCTCACACACACATTATTGAACATGATATGGATAGGGTTGAATATTTTTGCAAATTTGCGTTAATTTTCAATTGTGAAGACATAGATAAGCTTAGCCGTAATTTTATATTTCTTTTATGGAATTTCCTTTTCGGGATGGGAAGATAATGTACGTGTGGAAATAAAATCACAAACCGTGCCAATTATTCAACATCAATGGTGGAGCCATTTTTGGACCGTGACAGTAGGAAAAGGTGAAAAGGTAGGTAAAATACACATGAAATTATACAAGTGGATGCCTGTCCTCTCAAAATTATCAAAACCAAACTGATGGCCGCAGTTAAGGAACTCATAGGTAAAAGTCCTTTCAAATGTTGTTTTCAAAACACTGTATTGAGAGATATTTTGAAGCATAAATCTGTACAAATAAGTGTATCGAAATGTGAAAAAATAAATGGGTTTTAAGTCGTGCATATATGAAAAATTGTACACGTATTAGGACTTTGATAAAAGTAAATCATACCCGTGTAAGAAGCAACACGTTGAATTCCATTCCTAACCCCATGATATGGTGCCTAATTCCTAAACTTGCACCAAAAAGTTGTGGGGTAGAGAGGGAAATTAAAAAAAAAAAAAAANTTTGATTTGGGCCTTCTTGTTATTTGTTCTCGTTTCAATTTGGGCCATGTTTCTTAATTTGTTTTAGTTTACATTTGGGCCTGTTAAGTTGTTTAGTTTAAAAAAAAAATAAAAATTAGTGTGATATTAAAAAAAAAAAAAAAAAAGAAAGTGGAAGGTGAAGAAAAGTTAAGATACAACTATATCCACAACCACACTCATTTCTCTTCAATTTACATTTTTACCATCCTATCTTGCACCCAACTCCTAACCCTTCTAGAAGCCCTGACAATCTATTTATATTTTGCATGTTGGTGCACCAATAGAATAAAAGTAATTATGCTCTACAGTGTACACTACGGAAAATAAAACCTGCCAAATCCCAACCACAAACTAACTTATTAAAAATATCACATATTTCATATTTCCTTATCAAAACAATATTCCAACTTTGTTGATTCTAAAGTTGAAATCTACTTTTAAAACCCACTTTTCCTTTACATATTTATGCATGTGATTTTTCACAAATTTGTTGTCACTCTTTAACTTAAAAAATTAAAACAAAATTAATTATTTTGGTTTGAAATTAAACAGTAAGGATTATGGGTAATTCTGGTATACATCGTACATCAGGTCGGGAAGATTTTGGGTTCTATTAAAGTGGGAAGGTAAGAGATGGCACCTTGTCTTTAATTGATGTACTTTAATTTAATACCTTACTTTGCACCTAACTAAAGGTTACCACCTATAGTTTATTTATTTTCACTTTTACTTATATGATATTTGTATAAATTAATGATGATGCTATAATCATCAATAGATGCCACCAGCCACACTCTCTCTCTCATACCCGTCTCACCAACTCACATCTAGAAGAAACTCTCTCTCTCTCTCTTTCTCTTTCTCTCTCTATATGCATATGTATGTATATATTAGAGTCAAATTAAAGGTTATATAACCCCACACCAAGTCCTTTTGAGGACCGGCCTTGATGCTCAAGAATCACCGAGGCTAGAATTTCACAAAGAAAAGAATCAAGAAAAGGGCAAAAGAAATATTGGCAAAAAAAGTTGTTTTTAGCTACTGAGCAGTTTTTATTATTTTGGCTCAATGGGAAGGTCTCCTTGCTGTGAAAAAGCTCATACAAATAAAGGAGCATGGACTAAAGAAGAAGATGATCGTCTCATCGCATATATAAGGGCTCACGGTGAAGGCTGCTGGCGTTCGCTTCCTAAGGCAGCCGGTCTCCTCCGCTGCGGCAAAAGCTGCCGCCTTCGGTGGATCAATTACTTGAGGCCTGACCTCAAACGTGGCAACTTCACAGAAGAAGAAGATGAACTTATTATTAAACTTCACAGTCTTCTTGGTAACAAGTAAGTCTATCAATAATTGGATCGACCTAAGATTGTTCTTTTTTATTAAGTTGTCATTGCTGATGCGATTATATAATTTATATTGTCATTTTTTTAGATGGTCTCTTATAGCTGGAAGATTACCAGGAAGAACTGATAATGAGATAAAGAATTATTGGAATACTCATATAAGAAGGAAGCTTTTGAGCCGAGGTATTGATCCTACAACTCATAGGCCAATCAATGAGCCTGCATCAGCTAGAGAAGTCACAACCATTTCATTTGCTGGTTCAACAACAAAAGAAGAAGCAGAAAAGTGCATCACTGCAGCGATTAATTTGAACAACAAAGAAGAAAATAGTCCAGTTTTCGAGCGGTGCCCCGATTTGAATCTTGAACTCAGAATAAGCCCTCCTTATAGTTATCAACAAGAAGCACAAGAGCCCTTGAAAACTGGAGGGAGGACTGCCTCTCTGTGCTTTGCGTGCAGTTTGGGTGCACAAAACAGCAAAGATTGTAGTTGTAATATTGAAGGTTGCAGTAGCAGTAATTCTGGATATGATTTTATAGGGTTAAAAACTGGGGTTTTGGACTACAGAGGCCTGGAAATGAAATAAAATTTGATCTGGGGTTAAGTTTTTTTTTATATGTATTAAAGATTTAAGATTTTAAATTAGAAGAAATTAATATTTGAAGAGAAATGTAAAAGAGATTGGTATTTAGTTAATGATCTTTCTGAATTTCTCTTTGCTTGTACAAGTAATTAACATCATATTTACTTTTAATGCATAGCATTTATACTAAGCATTTTCTCTGTCTTGAAATTCGACCATTTGTTTGTTCGTTTAAGTCTTTATTTGTTTATTTACTCCATCGTTGTCTTTTGTATATGTAAGTAAGGTGTTCAATGTGAAATGGAGAATTTCAAGAACTCTGATCACTTGGATCATGTGGTCTGTTGATTGCTTTTTCATTTTACTAAATTTAGATTCCATTTTTATTGTCGTTTGTAGAGGAAAGGGATATGAATGAGGAGGCAATGGATAAGCTGTGAGAGGATGAGAAGAAAAGGAGAAGAAGAAGTTGGTAACCTGTCCCTTCTAAAATAATAAATATATAAATAAAAAGTAATTAATTCTATAAAAAAATTATATAAAATGTGAGACAAAGTGACAACTGTTGATATACAGTACCACACCTCTCGCAACTTAATTACAATATGCACTTTTAGCCGTGATCTACCAACCTACCCATATTTGAAAACTCATGACTAGGTGTACTTTTGAGTGTCTGAAAGACATATTTGGTCTTAGTTATTAAAAAAATTAATAAAATTAAAATTAAAATTGATGGTTTAGTTTTTAAAAAAATAAAAAAAATAATATATATATATTAAAATTAAAATTAAAATTGATAAGTAATTTTAATCGATAGTCACAATTTTTATTAACTTTTCATTCACATTTTTTTTTATATAAATTAGTTGACTCCAATTTAATTTCAGTTTACCCCTGACATAATTATATGGCTCCGTCCATGCTCTTTGGGAGTGGAAGCTTTAAAAGTTGAGCTTATATGGTCGATGTGTGCATCTTGAGAATAATAATTGAGGTCAATCTAATTGATAGTCAATGAGATCTTTGTTTGAAATTTATGAGAATATCTGCCTTTTTATATGAATACTTCATTTTACGCCAATCATATAATTGACTCGATTAGTACGTTGCATAGCAATTTCTATATAACCTTAACCTAATTTCCCATCTGTTTTTTCTTATAATGTTTCAAAATTATGAACTAAAAGTATTTTTCAAAATTAATATGATTTATTATTTTAAATATTGGTATATGCATTGTTATGACTGTAATCAATAGTTTGGCTTGTCGTAGAAAGATTACTTTCACACAAAGAGGAAGGAGAAGAAACAAAGAACAAGTAACAAGAAAATCAGAATAATGGATGAAGATTTAAACACGTAATCCAACAGGAGTTTACTATAATGCCCCATTTCAAATTGAATTTGATGCTTAAAGGGATATATGCAAATTGTTTGAAGGATTAATTAAGCCTTATAATAGAAAACACCTAAATACTTAGTGTTTTATACCAAAACTTCAAGAATACGAAACAAAATTTGAAGATGAAGGGAAGAATGTAAACTCTATATTTTGGAATGAAGATTTTATCTTAAGTTGTTTGAATTATCTCTTCTTGATATGATAATCTATCGTGTATTTATATATTTCAATCAACACCTACTAAATAGTGCCAAAAATTCACAAAAAATTGCAAACTTTTCACCAAATGTCACCAAAAATTCAAATAAAAAATCAGCTTAAAAGCTATTTTTAGTTCTATGCGACCGCATAGAACAAACCTATGCGGTCTCATAGATAAATTACTTGCAGGATAAATAAATCATGCATGTTTATATGTGACCGCATCCCACAAAGGCATATGTGGTCGCATGGGCCAAAGTTTTGGCCTTCAAATTTTCTCATTTCAAAACCTATTTTATTGATCTTGAACAACAATTTCAATAATTCCCAATTTGTTCAAAATCCAATAAAATTCATATTCAAAATATACAATACTTATGCATAAAGATTATATATCTTTTGATTTGAATCTAATCATAGTGTAATTCAAACAAAGTAATGTCGAAATTAAAGGAAGAAAAAAAGTTTTAAACAAATTATTTCTTGTGACAATACCGATAAGAACACACACACACACACACACGTATCACGTGTTCTTAAGTTCTTCACTCTCGCTTAGCGCTAATATGTTATTGCGCTTATTCTATTCAACGAACTTTTAAGAGAGAAACTACAATTATTTATTGAGGTGGCATCACTTCGAAGTTCATCTGGATGAAATTTTTTCAATATCTATGTTACTTTTAGAGATATTTGTACTTTGATACTGAATTTCATTAAGAGTTTAAAGCTCAACTCTCATTTAGGTAACAACCAATATTATATTATTAGGATAAGGTTATCACGAATTTTATAATGTTGAAACTATTCACATATCGAATGGCTTGTTGTTATCCTTTGAACCCGTGAATTACTTGTTAACTAATGACATGTAAGGTTACCCGAAGTCGATTTATTTTCATCCGTGCTAGAAATCCAACTAGTATTGATAAATCCTTCTAATACAATCGGGAATTTATAATATTGTAGACCTAAGTTCTTGATTGATTTTCTTTAAATAGCCAAGAATTCTTCCAATGGTCTTCCAATATTCCTTACTCGGATTACTAGTAAACTTACTAAATTTATTAATTGCAAATGTTATATCTGGTCTTGTGCATGGAACTACATATATAATACTTCCTATAACACTTGCATACTCCAATTGAGCAATTTCTCTTCCATCATTCTTTATAAATTTTAAACGTGGATCAAGAGGTGCATTAAATTTTTTTATGTTCAAATGTTTGAATTTATTATTCACATTCTCAATATAACATGATTGACTCAAGTAGAAACCCCACTAGTTTTTGTAACTTAGATACTTAATATGGTATCCACTTATCCAAAATCTTTCATTTTGAATGTGGAACATAAAAACATCTTCGTTTCTTTGATTTCATCCATGTGATTACTCATAATCAACATGTTATCAACATACAAGCAAATAAGAATTATACATTTATCACACATTTTAGAATATAAACATTTATCTATATTATTATTTATGAAACCAAATGAATTAATAGCTAAGTCAAAATTTTCATGACATTTCTTAGGTGCTTATTTTAGACTGTATAACGATTTCACTAACTTACACACATTATGTTTATTTTCGGGTAGAGCAAATCCTTCAGGCCGTTTTATATAAACCTCCTCATCGAGATCTCATTTAAAAATGT
Source organism: Fraxinus anomala (assembly GCA_903798345.1). Taxonomy (NCBI): domain Eukaryota; kingdom Viridiplantae; phylum Streptophyta; class Magnoliopsida; order Lamiales; family Oleaceae; genus Fraxinus; species Fraxinus anomala. The sequence continues at coordinate 22,445 of CAIGRN010008085.1, read as the reverse complement.
CGTATTGACATCCATTTGATAAACATGTAAATCATGTATTGAAGTTAATGCGAATAAAATCGTAATTGAAATTATTTTAGCTATCCGTGCATATGTATCAAAATAATTCATTCATTCCTTTTGTTGATACCATTTGACTACTAATTTATATTTAAAAGTATTAAGAGAATAATCAATATTATATTTTCTCCTAAACACCCATTTACATTCCAGGTGGTAAATCAACAAGTTCTCATGTATTATTAGACATAATTGTATCAATTTCATCTTTCCAAAAAATGCTATCACGAGAAGTCATAACTTCTCTATAAGTTTTAAGATCAGTCTCCATTTGTAGAACGAAATGAATTGTTCTTATAACATTCTTTTCATTTCCTTCTACTGGGTAAAACAATATAAGTTGAGAGTCCATTTCATTCGGTCCTAAAAACTTCTCAATTCGAGCTCTTTTGATTCTTCATGAACATATTTAGAAAATATTTCATTTTGTGTTCCACCCGAGCTAGAGATCTCATTGTAGGTATTCCTTAATTTATTATTCGAGTGTAGTGAATTTTCAAAGAACTTGACATCACTTGATTCAACTATTACATTGGTCTCCAAATTTAACAATCTATACGATTTTCTATTATTAGCATAACCATCAAAGGCACATTTAATGCCTCTTAAACCCAACTTTGTTCTATTAGGATTCGTGTTCTTATAATATGTAAGACGCACCCACATTTTGAAATATCTAATGTTTGGTTTTCTTCCTTTTCACAATTTAGAAGGAGAAACCTTTATATATTTCGAATAAATTCTATTTAATATCCTATATGCACTCAACAATGTTTCACCACATAAATTAAATAACAACGTCGCATAAGTTAATATATCATTTATCATCTCAACTAAAGTTTTATTTTTCCTTTCAGCTAAACCATTTTGTTCGGGTGTTTTAGGTACAGAACATTGATAAATTATGCCATGTTATTCATAATACAAGTTAAAATCATTAGAAAAATATTCACATCCTCTATCACTTCTTAAAGTTTTTATTTTCTTACTTAAATGATTTTCTAATTTATTTTTATATGTTTTAAACATATCAAAAGATTCATGTTTATGTTTTATTAAATAAATATAAATATATTTAGAGTGGTCATCTATAAATGTAATGAAATACTTATTTTCACATCTAGTTAACATACCATTTAATTCACATATGTACGTATGAATTAATTCTAAAATATTAGAAGTCCTATTACACATTGATAAGACTTCTTAGTCATTTTAGATTCTAAACATGTTCTACACTTAAATGTATCATTTTCATTATATGATATTAATTCACTTTTTAACATTATTTTCATGATACTCTTATTTATGTGACCTAATATCGCATGTCATAAAATAAATGAATCAATAATATAAACAAAATCAATTTTATTAATAATTTTGTCAACTGTACAAAGTTTGACCATCCTTTCACTATAATTGTTTTTTTCAACAATTTTTCATTTAGGAATAATACAAGTTTATCGGACTCATTTGAATAGGTTTTGAATAAAGACTTATCATATGATTATCAACATTTCCTTTGCCAATTACTTTAGATCGCACTTCATTGCCCATTTGAATCTCTTGGTCTCCATTAATTTCATGACAAGTTTTGAATAAAGACTTATCATATGATACATATACAATTGCACATGTATCATATCATCAATTAAGAACTTTTCTCTTGATTGCATTGATCTCGTTCATGGTGGCCACAATATTTCTTTGATAGAGTTCACTTTTCCTTCGAAATTGTTTTGCTTTCAGTGTCGATATTCCTTTGCATAATGTCCCGACTTCCCATATACAAAGTAACCTCCCTTGGACTTCTTCTTAAACTTGTTAAAGTTTTTAGAATGTTTTTTCTTGTTTAATTTATTTTAAGGTTCGGTCTTCTTCACGACATAGATTTGAAGTACCTTCATAAGAATTGCCATTCTTACCTCTTGCCCTTGATTCTTCTTCAATTCGAAGATATTTTTGCACTTGTTCCAAAGAATAATTTTCAGAACTATGCATTATTTTCTTCTGATATCCTTTCCAAATCCCCGGGAGTTTCACAATGATTGTTCCTACTAGGAAAAATTATGAGATTTCAGTTTTGACCGCGTTCAACTTGTTGACAAGAACTTGTAACTCATATACTTGAGGAAGGAGGGGAATATTATCAAGAAATTTGAAGTCAAAATACCTTGATATTAGGAATTTCTTAGTACTTTCTTCTTCGGCTTTATACTTATTTTCCAAAGCATCCCATATTTCTTTTGCCGACGATGTATTTATGTAGAGATCATACAATCGATTAGATAGAGCATTAATAATATGATCACGGCATATGAGTTCATCTTTTTGACGCCTTTGTCTTTCCATTCTTACAACTTCAGTATTTTCATCATTTGGATTAACAAATGGTGTCAATTCTAGATCAAGAATGTAGAAGATTTTCAACGCTGAAAGAAGGAACTTCAACTTCTCTTGACATCTTGTGAAATTTTTCCCATCAAATCGATCTAGACGGACAGATCTTGATTCGTCAATTTGATCATCGTCATCGTATTTTCGTTCTCCATTGCAGAATATCGTTTAAGATTGTTTTAGAAAGAATGTTTCCACACAAAGAGGATAGAGAAGAAACAAAGAACAAGTAACATGAAAATAGGAATAATGGATGAAGGTTTAAATACGTAATCGTTGTTCTCAAACGATATTTGCCCCATCTCGAATTGAATTTGATGCTTAAAATGATATATGCAAATAGTTTGAAGGATTAATCAAGTATTGTAATAGAAAAACACCTAAGCACTTAGTGTTTTCTATCAAAAATTCAAGAACACAAAATAAAATTTGAATATGAAGGGAAGAATGTAAATTCTATATTTTGAAATGAAGATTTTATCTCAAGTTGTTTGAATTATCTCTTGTTGATATGAAAAATCTATCATGTATTTATATATTTTAATCAACACCTACGAAATAGTGCCAAAAGATCACGAAAAGTTGCAAGCTTTTCACCGAATTCCACAAAAAATTAGCATAATGGCTATTTTTTAATTCTATGTGACCGCATAGGACAAACCTATGCGATCGCATAGATAAATCACTTATAGGGCATATAAAATCTACACATTTATATGTGGCCGCAGGCCACAAAGGCCTATGCGATCGCATAGGCCAAAGTTTAGGCCTCAAAATCTTTTTTCCATTCCAAAGCCTATTTTATTGATTTCGAACAATAATTTCAACATGGCATTGTTTGACATTTCTGTCTTCAAACTGGATGGATTCTACCTCCAACCACGTAAGGTTCCAAATAATAATGAAAAAGATTAAGAGATAGTCTATAATTCTTCGTTATAAGCTTCAATGTTAGTCATAACTCATAATATTCAAATTTAAGTTCATGTTTGATTTAACTAAAAAATTTGATAAAAATTTAAATTAAAATCAACAATTAATTTTAAGCGGACATTTCATGTGGTCCACAATTTTTATCAACTTTTCTCAATTACACATTTAATCATTTTTTTAATCAAAATCTAATAAAAATCGAATCTTTAGCAAAACCAAACAGAGACTAGACATTTTGTTTCATTTTACGTTAATGATTATCCATCATGATAGTATATACATGTCTATTTGGTTCGTAGTATCGAATAAATATGTACGTAATAATGAACAAGATTCTAACTTCTATTTTATTATTAATACAATATGAACTATGATATTTGTCCTGACGCGATGATCGGGACAAAAATAAGGTGCCAACTGACGCCCCCCTATTGGAGGGGGGGGGGGGGAGGGCGACTGTCCCGATCATTGAGCCGGGACAAGAAGTTTTCTTCATACAATATATACTATAGATATTTCAGTTGTTAGAGAGACTATTTTGAATGAAGAAAAGAAAAGGAAAACTTGGAAGTATTGAAAAGGCAACTAATTGAAGGGCACACTAACAGTTGGAAGCAAAAGGACAGAAGATAGAGATTTGAAAGAAGAAAGCATAAAAATTATGGACCTTTCACGTATGGAAAAAAATGGATCACTTTTTCAACATTGCTCTCAATTGTGTTAGGTAGAAACAATAGAAGCTTCCACAGGATATTTTTTTCTCCAATGAATTATTAAACTGGATTAGGGCCAGGGTTATGACACTAATAATAATTATTAAATAATTGCTTTTTCTTTCTATCTCTCTCTACATCACATCAATGGGTTATACCCCCGGATTGGACTCCATTTTAATTTTAAACATTTTTCCTTTTTTTTTTTTTTGTTATTTTTTCAATCATGACATTTTTCAGTAAAATAATATTATAAATAAATTTAAAAAATTTTCTTACTTTTACAAACACATTTTCTAAAAAAAAATCACCATTTAAAATATTATTATTATTTCAATAATAACCATCAACCATGGGCTAAATCTCGAGTGAGAGATCGAACTTCATAAAAATATTTCAAATGATGAAATTGAATTCTCATCTATTGTCTTCAAAATAACAATGAAGTACATACTAATAAATTAAAATTCTAAATAAAGATTTTAATGTGTCTAGTTTTATTATAGAATTTGTTATAAATAATGGTTCAAGTATAAACCATGTAAAAAAATTATTACGGCATTTTCAGTTCAATTGAGCAATTTAAGTTGAATGAGCACTTTTTATTCACATTATGAATAGCATTATTCTATTTCTTAAGACAAAACTAGAAGATAAGTAGTGTAATAGTAGAGACTAGATTATTATCCTTTTGGTTGTCCCACAAATACATATTTAATACCTCAACACATCGTATGTTTATGGCAAATGAAAAGTTGTTGTTTATTTGACTATCCCACCTATACATTTTTTAAATCTAGCCACGTCACCAAATTTCATAGCAAATGGTAAAGTACAAAGGTGTAATGTGTCGATATATCAAAAATTATGTTGGGCATCTCCCATTAAAATACGTTGAGGTATCAAAAATATATTGATGAGACAATCGAGAGGATAACAATGTGGACTCATAACAGTTAAACAATTAATTTATTTATGCGAAAGTTCCAATTGAATCTTCCATCAAATCCTCCCCAAAGGCAAAAATTCCGTCTAACCAAAGGAATTGTATTTCTATGTAGCTTCCACACTGTTTTTCACAAATTTTCTTCACGAAGTTAAAAATTGGATTGTCTGCTTCGTTTCATAAGAGCTAGAGGATTAAAATTCGAAATTATTAGTTTATGCAAAAGAGTAGCTCAGATTAAACCACAATTTCACAAAGCTTTTGAGATTATAAGTTGGTGGATTATATAAATGTGTTGTTAAAATGTGAAAGAATTTATGGGTACAATAAAATATATGGTTAAAAATAAAGTTTAATCAATTTATATGTAAATTCATAGTAATAATTAGCTACATTTATTAAAATACAAAATTTGCGTAATAGGAAGTCTAGACATAGACGTTGTAGACATAATATAAGTTTGGTGATTGCTCTCAAATAAAACAATGGTTATCTAGAGAGAGAATAGATTGTGCATTCAAGAAAATGGTTTAAATCCTAAATTTAATGAGTCACTTAATGAAAATCTAACCTAACGACGGTAGATCCGATGAACTAGGTTCAAAAGAAAAAACTAATTATGAATGACTTTAATAAGAAGCACTTCGGAGTTTTAACTCTTTCAAATTTTTATGGTACGAATAAATGTTGCCTCAAAAGATTAGTTAGGATAAGTTATGATTTTAATGATAACTATGTCTTGTAAATAATACAAATGGAGTATTATATGGTATTGTTTATCAAACATTACCTATGTGAGTGCGAAATTGGTCTGTTCAAATGAGAAGTGTACTTAGGCAATTTTTTTAACGTACTTACAGAATCCAAGAGGGTTCAGGACCGATATAATAAACACCTTAGAGAATCAAAGTTTGATATGAAAGATAACGTGTTTAATTTATTGTTAGAGGCTTGTAATAACGATCGACACTTCAAAAAGTTGTGTTATTGATTAGCTAAACAAGTTCGATACATTCTTACTAAAAAAGGTTCTAAACAAAAGTTACGTATCTTGATGCCATATATTTCAAATAGTATTTTTTTTTCGTCTTTATTTTTTTGAGTCAACTTCTTCCATTCATATGGGAACTGTTGAAATGTAATGATTTTAATAGATTCAATCTAATGGTTTTAATATGCATCAATTGAAAAAGTCTTCAATTGGTCGATGACTAATCACAATTTTTCAAATGCAAATTATGTATATTCAAGATCATAAATTTTCAGATTGGTGTTACTAATCAAAGAGATGTATAATAATAGTCATGAACATTGACAAAGGGCATGATCTAGACTGTCAAATTGTGTCCCAATTTGAAAAGGTGTAATCTAATGTTTCAAATTAATTTATTTGGCAAAATATGCACCTATTCGAAAAAGACACATTCAATCTATAAATTAAATCTATTTCTTTATATATTCTTCATTCCAAAACAATTTGAAATAATTAATTTCAGAAAATTCATATTTATTTATTGAAGCATTCTAATGAACAATATGTTATAAATGATTTTTTAAGTTAGTAAAATGGTCAAATTTTTTTCATTGGCTTTTGGGTATTTTTTTTGTGTGACCCTCTATTAACAAACTTAACAGATGAAGTGTTTCATTCCGAACAGAGGTCTCAGCACATTTTGAAAGGCTATCTGAACAGTGACAACTGTTCTAAAAAACGCTTAAAGAGTGTTTGAATGTCCACGAATATATGTATAAATAGCATGCTCCGTTATCAGAAAATTTACATCATTTTTATTGCAATCATTCTCTGTTTTGAATTTCATTCCCTCGCTCATGTTCTGAGAAGTTTAAAACACTTTTTTAAGTTCGTTGGAGCTTCTTTAGATTGCTATGTTGCTTCCATGGGAGATGAAATACGTTGTATCCAGGGAGACGATTGTTGAATGCCTTTAGCACCATTAAAGGGAGCAAATTTGTCTTAAGAATACATCGTGAATTCAATGGGCTCGATTATCATTCTGATCTTGTTGATCATCCTGTTATGCTGTTCAATTTTTTTTTTTTTTTGGCTAAATCTACAAGTTGAAGTATCTTAATGAGGAAATTATACTCCAAAAATAATAATCTTAAGATGAAATTTGAATTTCTGATTTGTTATTCTTCTAGTCTTTCTTATTGTTTATCTTTGGATTTTTTTTTTCAGAAATGGCTACTCCCAGTGCTCCACTCCCTAATATGACTGGAGCAAAAATCAAGAAATTTAATTGTTCAGATTTTAAGTGTTGACAACAAAAAATACTTTTTATTTGGCAACATTAAGTTTGACAAAATTTCTTTACGAAGATGCACTTCATACAACTAGGATGAAAGTGACATAGAGAAACATGCTGCGATTGATGCATATAAGTACTCGAATTTTCTATACAGAAACTATGTACTCAACGAACTGGATGACACATTATATAATGTGTATGCGATGCAAAGTCTACGAAAAAACTGTGAGAATCTTTGGACACAAGTATAAAACCGAAGATGCTGACATGAAGAAATTTATTGTCAATTATTTTTTGGATTAGAAAATGACTGACAGCAAGACTATCGTATCCCAAGTTCAAGAACTTCAAATAATACTCAGTGATTTCCATTCCGAATGAATGAAACTAAGAGAATCATTTCAAATTACTGAACTGATCAAGAAATTACCGCCTTCGTGGAAGGACTTCAAGAATTATCTAAAGTATAAGCGTAAGAAAATGAAATTTGAACATATCATTGTCTGGTTGAGAATACAAGAAGACAATCAAAACTCTGAAAGAGGATTGGAGCATTCATTCGATGGAATCAAAAGTCAATATCATGGAAGGAGGTTCCAAGACTAACAAAAAGAGGAAACACAAGGGCGAAGAGAAAACTAGTTCTTCAAAGACTCCTAAAAAGTTTAAAAGCAACTGTTACATTTGCGACAAGACAAGAAATTAGTCCACGGATTGTCGGAAGCCAAGAATGTCAAAGGAAAACCTTCTTAGGTTAATGTAAAGAAAATGAAAGTCTTTCTGATATGGTGTAAGACATGAAACTTTATGTGGTCATTTCTGAATGTAACTTAGTAGGTAATATTAATGAATGATAGGTGGAAACTAGAGCTACTCTCTACATATGTGAACCTTACTGATGATTTGTTTGGATTCAGAAAGGTCTGATTTCTTGGCTATTTCTGACATATCCATTTTTCTAGAATTTGAGATTTTTCTTTCCATGGAATTAAATATGTGTTTTCATTTTGATAAAGATTAATGGCAAAAATGTGAGTTTTGCCTACGATTGCACGCCAAGTAGAGATCTTGATTTTTTGAATAATATTACCTATACATAATGAGTTACACAATAGTTTACATACAATTTTTATTTGGTTGAAAAAATTCTAACACAATCATATCTCACCACATCATGTATACATAAAACATTATGTACATATAGCACGACCTTAATTTTTATGGTGAATTGGTGATTATGCCAAGAATATTGCTTTTGTGCATTATAGAATTACATAATAGTTTACATTAGGATCAGGTGTCAAAAAAATAGTAGAGAAATTTTATTTTTATTTGGATAAAGAAATTCTGAACCAATCATATTTCACCACATCATGTATATTATGCGACCAAACTTTTAATTTGTTACAACCGTTACCCCTAACATTTTTAAACGTTACAGAAGAAGTCCATTTGGACAATTTTCATCCACAATTTTGTCAGTCAACCAAAAATTTAACTCTGACCATATTTTTAAGATTTCAAAGAGGGGAAAAAGAGCAACTTCCTATTTATCACATTAAATAATTAAATTTATTAAATTAGAAAATAACAAATAAGACAAAACAAAACAATTTTCCTCACACCACTACCCCTACCTCAAACCCAATATCAGCCACCCGACCACCGCCACCTCCATCTCCACCACCACCAACTACCTTCCACCAGCCACAACCATCCATCCCATCACAATCGCCACCCAACAACCTCCACCACTCAACCCCAAATACCAAATTAAAACTAAAATACATGGGGTGGATAGCTTGTATTTTGATTTGCTATTGGAAAGCAACTCCCAGTCCAATGAACCATTGAAAGGTCCGAAAAATTAGTGAACAATCTTAAAACGATGGTAGACGAAGTGAGGTAAATCTACAAATACTATTAAAGAAAATGGTAAATACCACTAAATCGATGAAGAGATAATGCATAATTTTGATGAATTTAGAAACCAAATTGAGGAAAATTGAAGATCCCACGAGATAAAAAATACCGCTAAATCCAAAATAAAAAATGGGACGTTCTTTACAAGAAATAAGGTAAAAATTATGTTCAATTTACAAACCAAATCGAAAGGGTCAAGGAAATATCCTAGAAGTTTAAGACATGAATTCTCGTTGCATTTTATGTACTTGAGTATACTGTAATGGTCATTGCAAAGCTTCTTTACTGCTTGTCCTTCTGTTTACTAAATTTTAATTTTACATGGCTTGTATTTTGATTTTAATTTGAGATTTGGCATTTGGTGGTGGAGGTTGTTGGGTGGCGATTATGATGGGGTGGATGGTGGTGGTCAATAGCAGGTGGTTGATAGAGGTGGCGGTGGTTGGTAGTGGTGGTTGAATAGTCAATTCTAAGTTAAATTTTGGTCAACTGACGAAAATTTGGATGGAAACCATTCAAAAGGGTCTCACCTGCAATGTTTAAAAAATATTAGGGTGACGGCTGCAACAAATCAAATGTTTGGAAAAATTTTGTTAGCGTTTCAAAGATTTGGAATTTTTGTTGTTATTATCCCTAAAATAAATTCTACTACAAATTTTAAATATCTTAAAATATATTATATAACACATCAAACGCATTGTAAAATAAATTTCGCTACAAATATGACATGTTATTAAAAATATATTACTACAAGCACGCGTTGTTGCAAAACAGCATAAATAACACAAATTATACTTTTAAAGTATTATTCGCAACAAACAATTTTCTAACAAAAACTTTATTGGACTAATCTTAGCAACATATTGACTTTTCGCTCTTCTAATTTTTTATGACATATATGTGTTGCAATGACAATATGGTAACAAATATATTGTTATGATTTCATAATTTCAGTGTCGAACAAATAATATTTCGAGTTTGTTAATATAATGAATGATCAAAAGTTATCACAAAATATATTATCTGACTCATACGCGACAATATCTGCAACAAATATATTGTTGTCGTAAAATGATTTTTGCAATGAAATCCCTATTTATACGATAGCCTATGTGCACAAGGTTGTGATTTCATGGAGTGTGCCACAATAGAATAAATGCCTTGCTTAAATAATGTTTGATTTAATATTGCTGTGCTTTTAAGAGAATTAACATTTGTTGTGCTACAAAAATAATAGATTGTGGTAAGAATTGGTTAAGTTTTGATAAAACTTTTGTGTCATAACTGATGTATATTTAAAAATTAGTATTTCAACCTTTAGCAAAAAGAATTGATTTATTGTTGTGTCTATATACAATTATTAAACTAGATATTGATTATAATAATTTCATTTTGTACTTTTATAATTATTGACAGTATCTTAAAATTTATTTTTACTTTTATTGCAATATTTAATAAATACTAAATATTACTCTCTCCATCCCATAAAAAATAGATTTATTTTCCTTTTTTTTTGTTTGTCACAAATTATAGACAACTTTCCTTATTGAGAATATAGTTGATTTTTTAATTTTCTAATATACTCTTATTTAATGTGTTTTGTTATCAACGAATATGAATTATTAATATTTCAACAATTATATAATGTAAAGATACATTAGGAAAACTGTAAGTAAAAGTTATATTAAATACATTTTTTAATCCATATGAAAATCGAACTAAACATATTTTTATAGGATGGAGGGAGTAAATATGTATCGAAGACTATGTTAGTATCGAAAGTTAAGACTACAATGATATGTGGACACATTCTCTTAATTAAATCAAGAAACTAATATCGAATTAGATAAATGAATAAAGATCTCTTTAAATTCAATCACAATGAAAGAATTAATATTATGGATTTTGATTCCATCTAATCTCTATTTGCAGCGATATAATGAAATCTAATCCAAATACAATAAAAATTTCAAATAAAGTCCAAACAGGAGTCCGAAATCCAAATAGGAATTTCAATAAAATTTCATATCCAATTAGTCTATAACTAATTACATCCATTGCGAATACAATTAAGTTTACAATTTTTTTAGCAATTACAAGTGAGTCCAAAACTTTTATTGTAACTGTAATTAAGCCAAAAACTTTTATAATTACTATAATTATGTCTCAATACTTTATAGAGCTATCAAAAGACCTGATCGAACATATATTATCCAAGCTCCAATATTTAGATATTGTCTAGTCGATCCTAGATTACTCAATCTAATTTTTAGTCTTTATTTTTTCACTAAATGCAAAAAGAATGCACTTGCATTATATAATATCATTGCTAGGACAAAATTCGCAAGTATACAAGATCGTTGACAAGTAATAGATTTAGTGAGTTAAAAGTATCGTCTTACAAGAAATAATTGTAATTATAGTTTACTAGTTATAATCAAATTCGATTTAATACAACACAAGAGTTGTTTTTTTTTTTAATAATTCTAATTTAAACTATGAAAGCTATAGATGAATTGTGTTTTTTTTTTCCCTATCAAAGTACGAAATGAATGTATTGGATTTTCCACTACAGCTATTGACATCTAGTTCTAATTCTCGAGTTATGTTAATTATGTGATTAACGTGTTTGTGACAATCGATAACCCCGTTAACATCTAATATCCTTTTTTAAGATATTAAATATATACTTAACACGATCGAATCTTATTTCTAGTTTGAATTCATATGCAAAGCACGCATTCAATTATAGGATCATTACAAACAATTACATACGCCATAAATATTATTCCTAATATCTATTATCCGTATGTTGATTATGTAGTGTTCTACCTACTGTGAGTCTTCTAACACTACGAATAAACAATTTATTTGTCTAAATGGTGCACAAACATTCATACAAAACAATATTAATGCATATTCCATCACAAATGCGAAAATTAACTAAAAAAAGTGATAAGTTTTGAATTGAAAACTATAAATCAATGGTTTCATCATCCATTCAATACATAAAATTGTTTAGCCTAACATTGTCATGTGAAAATTAAACAAAATAATAAGAAAAGATATCACCCGGGACAAGGAATGGGATGAAGAACTTGAATTACTCAAAATCTTCACTTTTGCTTCAACCTAAACAATGAAGTCTCGTATCTTCAATGTAAAATCTCTCTCTCTCTCTCTGCTCAAAAAATGATAAAACTAAGGTGGAATGAGTTCAGACGACTCCTAGGTCATATATAGTACATAAGATTGCATTCTGATGCTTACTGAGATAAGTAAGGAAAGTAGATTTTTTTCCCTTTTTCGAACTAGGCACGCGCCTCTAAGGACCTGAGGCGCTCGCCTTTAAGGGGCTAAATGGCCTACGCCTGACCCGCAGGCTTGGACGCACACCTTGACTTGGAGTGGGGACCAAATTTGACTATTTGGTCTTTGAAATCTTATTCTCATGTACTTTTGGTCCTTTTTTTATATCTTTTCTCACCACGTTATCTTCCATTCACATCTAATTTAGTCCTAGCACTTTCACATGTTCTTTCTTCGGTCCAAACCAACTTTTGATTAATTGTATTTTAGTTTCTGAACTTTTACCTTCTTGGGATTTAGTCCTCTTTTTTTTTCCCTTCCAATTCCACCATTTTCATCAATTTATACCTAACAAACATAATACACGCAGAATTAAGTCATAATTCATCCAAATAACCCATAAATATCATAGTTTAACGATTTAGATAAATGCAAAAAATAAGCTTATCAATCATAGAAGTTAATATATTTATGTAAATTATACTATCTTCGTCCATAAAGATCGGCTTAATTATAGTTTCACAAGGATTAAGAAAATATAATCAATATAATAGGATATACAAATTTTTTCTTACATTTTTTCTAATATATCCTTACTTTAAATAATGATTTAAATATGATTAATTCATATTTGTTGATAACTAGGCACATTAAATAAGGACATATTAGAAAACTAAAAAATAATCTATATTCTCAATAAGAAAAATGACCTATAATTTTGGATAAACAAAAAACGGAAAGCAAATCTATCTTCATGGGGACGGAAGGAGTATATATAATATTTTTCTTTGACCTATCGTATATGTATTTTATCCTCATTCGAAATTTGATCTTTAGATATGGACATAAATGACCATTTTGCTCCTATAATTATTATCACTAATTGAAATACTATTTTCTTCAATATTCCTGTAAACTAATCACATACATCAAAACTTAGCCATTGCTAAACACTGAATTCAAATTTACCATTCAACACAAAATACTTAAGTAGGCGCTCTATCCATTTTTCAGGGCAATGATTCTTGGCAAGAATTGGTGTTCTCACTCCATTCATTCCCGAGCTCCCAACTCACCAGGGTATTTAATAAATCAAATTGATCTCATTCATTGATTAAAAATAATTAAAATTCGTGAAAATATTTACACAACCCTATCAAGGTATTTAGATGAAATACACAGCTATCAATTGGAATTTAATTCTTTTCATTATCATATTATACAATTAAAGTCAACAAGTAGTCCATTTATTACACTCCAACTGTATTAGTGTTACTTTTAACTATTTGTGAGATAAGGTTAAATCGTAAACTCAAATAGCAAATTGGTTAATATCACAACCTTCTAGTACAAGGAGTCAACAGTTGTACATGCTACACAATGCTTCTCAAAGTAAGCACCCAATTTATGTTAGAATAAATGATCATAGATATTTTAATTCAAATGCTTATTATATATTAAATAAATGCAATTAATAAAATCACAATTCATTTATTATAAAATGCTATTTTATTAAAGCATAATATAATAAATGAGCACATAATCAAATACATTTGTTCTATATATTTCTCATACGACTTAGACGACCTTGTGATTCTTGCAACTAAAAAGAATGCTTCGGTGCTGCTTTGTCACTTCCTTTACTCGTGTTTTTTCACATTGAGGGCCATTTTTCGAGAATCGTATGGTGTGATCATGGTGTTTCTTTCCTCTTCTGAATCTAACAGCACAGAAAAATCATTTTGCTTAGTTTTACGTATTAAATCGTAATCCCCACTTATGAGAGAAATAGAACGCATAAAATAAAAATAAAATAAAATAAAGAATAAAAAACAAGAGAAACCAACACACGAGTTAGGGCCTGTTTAGGTAACTTCTGCATTTTTTTTTTCTTGTAGACGAGTTTCACGAAGTAAAAATCTTAGTCCAATTTTCTTCAAAATGTCTTCTAACCGGACACAATACTTGCATAAAATTATCCAAATAGCCAAAGTAGCTTCTTGGCCCTGTTTGACAAAACTTTTTAAGATTATAAGCTGGTGAATCTCATGGATATGTAATTAAAAAGTAGATAAAAGTTGTGGATATAATGAAATGTATAATTAGAAATGAAGTTTGACCAACTGTAGTATCAAAAAAAGTTTTTTCAAATAGAGGCAAGTCAATACTAGCTTTGGCTTTTCGAACGGGCTAGAGTTTGTACGTCCACTTACTGCAAAGATCGAATTGCGATCGAGGAGATAAAGGTACAACATAATTAGGCTCCACATAATCTAATGATCTAATCGTGACACTGCTGCAATCTATGCTAGTTTCACTTGGTGCATAACAAGTTGTAGGGATGCTGCTGCTGGACATGCCATCTGATTCTTACCTTGTAAGAAAGGGGTAACTGGAACTGTGTGACAGGCTCTCTAATTCAAATAAGTCTGAACTTGAATCACTGTCACTATCATATTTAGAACTTGCTGAAATTTCAGTCTCTTTTTTCATTTTTGGAGGGAATGAATCAGAATTCAAAAAGGAATTCTTCCTCCTTTCTAGCGAAGGCAAAAACTTCCAGTGATTTTCTCTTTTCTTTATGCTTTTCCTTTTGCAGATTCATATTGACTGGCTCATTTTGAGTCTCGAAATTAAAACCTTTGGAAGCTAAAATGACCATCAGCCTTCAATCTAACTCCCAGTTCATCAAATCCTTTGATGCGCCAATCCTTCTTGAACCATGAATTTAATTGGAATTTGTCAACAATCATATTGTAAGTTTTGATAACATGTTTCTCTTCGCAAGTAACCAATATAGTGTTTATATTTTTGTTGGAATATTTATCACACATATAATCATGAATTTCAATAGAATTCTTGTCATTACAAGAGCAATTGCCACCAATTCTGGCCAGGAAGCTCTTTCCATGAACTTTGATCGCTTTTTTTGGCTGCCGGTTTCTTGAACTACGATGAAGCAATGCACTCCAGCTATTCTAAATCAATACAGATCGAGTGCTTGGTGTTGACACTTGAACGTCTAGTGGATTGCACTTCTTTTCTTGGCAATTCAGGACATACTTATTGGCGATTTTTAGAATATCGGTTGTTCCTTCATATAAATACTTTTCAACACCAAAGATATCAATTTCTGTCTTCTGAGTCTGTAAGCATGCTCATTTCTGATGGACACTGATGAACTGAATCGACTCCGATTTTCTTCTGCCAGTTTAAATACAAAGGCTTCTTCATCTGCATTCAAGTAAGAGGAGAAAGAAATATCCCTAAAAGTGTTTTTGTTTTTAGAAGGCAAGTTAAGAGAAATACTTGTGCTGGCCAAAACCATGGATATTTTATACTTAGAAAAAGCTTATCTCAATAAGCATACAAAAATGAAACGAGAAAATGACAAGACTTAAGAACTACAAAAGCCTCAAAATTCAACTGGAAGTTCTAAACTACATATAGAAAATGAGAACACACAGTGTACTTATGGATTAGGCTGGCATCGGCCATTTTGATTCAATAAACTTGTGTTCCACTTTATATGAACCATATATACAACAATCTCCACCTTGACGAATATTTACCCCTTAGGAGAAAACACTGAAGCTAACATAACCTGGGAAAAACACGACATCTAGGACCAATAGGTTGGGATACATCATCTCTAACACCATCTGCTGCATTCTCTGAGGTATACACCTTCTCCAACAATAATTCTCCTGAAATAACCAGCTCTCTTATCTTGTGAAATCTCACATCAGTGTGCTTAGTTCTTACATGATAAATCTAATTCTTTATTAAAAAAATGACGATTTGACTATCACAACACAACTTTATTCCATCTTACTTGATCCCAAGCTCTTTGACAAGCCCTCTCAGCTACAATGATTCCTTGGTTGCCTCAGTTGCTGCCATGTACACTGCTTCAGTTGCAGATAATGCCACGAGGGATATACCATAGATTTCCAATATATAGGCCCACTTGCAAGTGTGAAACATAACCTGTATGAGACCTTTTGTCACCAAAGTCGCCTGTATAATCTGCATCTACATATCCCTGAACTGAAACATCATCATGTTATCTTTCAAACATGATCCTACACTCCACTATACATTTCGGGTACTTGAAAATCCACTTTACAGCTCTCAAATGATCTCTACCAGGATTAGCATTGTACTCGCTCACCACACTGACAGGATGGGCTAAATCTGGTCTAGTACACACCATTGCATACATCAAATATCCTAATGCACTCGCATAAAGCACACTTGACATCTCTATAATTTCTTCTTCATTCTTAGGGCACCAAATACTAGACAATTTGAAGTGATTTGTCAATGGTATACCTACCGATTTTGCATCGAACATGCTAAACCTCTCCAACACTTTTTTCAAATAATGTTTCTGAGATACCCATAATTTTATGGTCTTTCTATCTCTGTTGATTTTCATGCCAAGAATCTTCTTAATCAATCCCAAATCTTTCATGTCAAACTTACTGCTCAACAAAGACTCCAATCTGTGTACCTCATTCATGTTCTTAGCAGCAATTAACATATCATCCACATACAACATCAAGATAATATATGAACCATATTCAAGAACTCTATAGTAAACACAACAATCATACTTACAGCGACTGTAGCCAATCTGAATCATGTGGGAGTCGAACTTCTTATAACATTCCCATGGAGACTGCTTAAGCACATATCAAGACTTCTTCAATTTATATACAAGATTCTCTGTTCCTGGTTCCAAGAACCCCTTTAGCTGCTCTATGAAAATCTGCTCATCCAAATCACTATGAAGGAAATCGATCTTCACATCCAGTTGCTCTAACTCCAAATCAAAATAGGCCATTATTGCCAAGATAGTCTTGATGAAAGTGTGTCTGACGATCGAAGAGAAAATCTCATCATAATCTATTCCCTTCCTCTGTGAGTATCCCTTAGCTACTAACCAAGCCTTGTATCTTTCCCATTCATTTTCTGACGTTGCTTATTTCTTTCTGTACACCCACTTACATCGTATCGATTTCTTCCCCTCTAGAAGCTTTATCAGATCCCAGGTATCATTTTTATGCAATGGGTCAATTTCCTTCATCATAGTCTCTATCTGATGAAAGTGTGTCTGACTACCAATGGCATCCTAAAAAGCTATAGGATCACTATTACTGGTAATGAGTGCATAAGAAACTGAATGTCGAATCCATACTTCACTGGTGGCCTAATAATTTGACGTAGTCTATCTGTGGCAATACTATAACATTATTCCTCTTCTGAGCTAGAATCGTTCACTCCCTGAGCATTAATCTCCATGTCAACATTGTCTAGCTCTACTTACACTACTTGGCTCTTGTTGCTGCCCTTGCATGAATTGGGCTTCTCTTCATCTGAAGGTTCTTTAAGTATTAATTCTTCATCACAGACTGCATCCCTGCTGATCACCATCTTCTTTATCTCTGATCCCAGAACTTGTACCCTTTTACACCTTTCACATACCTAGAAAAATACATTTTCTTGATTTCAGATCAAGGTTGGATCTCTGTTCACTAGATACATGTACATAAGCCGGACACCCAAAGGCTCTCAATCCAGAATAGTCAACTTCATTACTTGTCCAAACTTCCTTTACAACTTCCCCATCTAGCACTGCTCGTGGTGATATGCTTATGATCTAACATGCCATGTTCATAGCTTCTGCCCAAAAACTCTTTGAAAGCTCTGCATTCAACCTCAAACATCTTGCCCATCTGTAATTGTTCTGTTCATCCTCTTCGTTACACCATTCTATTGCGGTGTCTTGTGAACTGTATAGTGCTTCTAAATACTATGTTCTTCGCAGAATTTGGGAAATTGTGAATCCGTGTACTCTGCACCATTGTCTGTTCTGAGATACTTAATTTTTCTTCTTGCCTGGCTCTTTACTTCTGCTTTCCACAATCTGAACTTGGCAAAAGCTTCAGACTTATGCTTCATGAAATATACCCAAACTTTTCTAGATAAATCATCAATGAAAGTAATAAAATGCTGGGATCCACCTTTAGAAAACTCCCTAGCTGATCCCGAAACATCAGAATGCATATAATCAAAAATGTCCTTTGTCTTGTGTTTTTCTGTCTTGAACTGTACTCTAGATTGTTTTTTAAGTACACAAAACTTGTAGAAACCAAGTTTGCATAATTTTAGTCATTTCAACAAATTCCTCTTGTGAAGCTCAACTATACTACGTTCTCCTATATGCCCCAGTCGCATGTGCCATATGAGAGTATCATTTGACTTAGATTATGTTGTAGCAAATCCACTTACAACTGTATTCCCTAATATTTTGTAGATATTCCCTGCCAATTTTTGACCTTTCATCACAATAATAGTACTTTTTTCACTGTCAAAGCCCCACTTTCTGACTTATAGGAATAGCCACAGGTGTCTAAAGTACCCAAGGAAATTAGGTTCTTTCTCGATTCTGGTACATGTCTAACATCCTCCAAAGTCCTCGCCATACCATCTAACATTTTAAATTTATGGATTCCATTCCAATGACCTTACATAAAGCATTATTACCCATCAGAACAAATCTAAAATTACTCTAACGATATAAATCAAACCAATCCTGGTGAGGACACTTGTGATATGAATAGGTTGAATCAAGTACCTAAGAGTAGCATGTCCCCATCTCCATAATCCGAGTCTCTTTCTGTAACACTAGCCAATTTTGAGGACACATCATCTTTCATTTCATCACCCTGATTCTTATTCGGACAATCCCTTGACACATCTGATGGCACTTGTAGCACTTGACTTTTTTCTTATTTTGATTTCTGGATTTCGATCTCGTATTCCCTTTGTAAAAACCACCTTTATCCTTCTTTCTACCACGATCCTAGTAACCCTTCACGATCAACTCTTCACCCTAAGAACTTTTGCCAGTATGCAGTTTCTGCTGGTTGTAGGCCAACATGGCTGATGTGACTTCCTCCAATTCAAGAGTCTCTTTACCCCCACGTCAACGTGGTCACCAGGTGGTTGTACGAGGGAAGAAGAGAGCACAACAATATCATTGCCTTGTCTTCATCATCGAACTTGATTTCAAGTCGCAACAAGTCACTGATAATTTGATTAAACATATTAATTTGTTGAATCAGATATGTACCCTCTAGCATTTTGAGCCCATACAGCAACAACTTTAGATGTAGCTTGGTCGTGAGAGACTTCGACATATAATGACTATCAAATTTCAGCCAAACTTCCGCCGGAGATTCAATGTCCATGACGTAATACATGATCTCGTCCGCCAAATAGAGCTAAATTGTACCCACTGCTCACTCCTCAAGCTCTTCCCAATTAAAATTTGACATACCATCTAGCTTCTTTCTAGATAGTGCATTCACCATCCCTACTGCACCAACGAATCTTTCACCATTCACTGCCATAATTCGAAATTCCCTGTTCTGTCAAACTTCATCATATTATTTTGTAATCGAAGAACTTACCATCTAGACCTTGCTCTGATACCAGTTGCTGAATTTTAAGCGCTCCAGCATCACCTATTTTGGTCCAGTAAACGTGTGTTTCACTATATATAAGCTACATATACAACAACCAAAGACCTTAGGCAACTTGGTTCTATATCAATCAGACCTAGACTTAAAAGGGGATATGCAATATGTTAAGAAGAATCTTAAATGATACTGTCGTAGCTTTTGGCCTTTTCTGATCTAGGGATAATGTTGATTGAATTTGGGCTTAACCATAAGAACTCTTGTTCTCATTTCCTTTTCTTCCTTTTTAGACTTGAAATAATTGATGCACAAGAGCTTTAGTTGTTAGGTCATGGTTTCTCATCTAACATATGGCCTAGTTAGATAGGAGACTAAACCAGGACTTGATGGACCTTTTGACTTTATTGTTTCACATTCTATGTTCAGTGTACGTGAATTTCAACCTTTTAATTTACTAATACACCATTTTTAATGTTATGAATTGATGTAAATAAACAGAGTTCAAATGTGTCGGCAATTAATGTTTTGACACTAAAGTTATTCTATCCCACATTAACCTGGCTTCTGCCGATCACAACAAAGAAGAGGGTGGCATTTTTATCATCTTTTGCATTTGGTAATTTGGTGTAGAAGAAAAATTGGACACACAATTTGTATAAGATCTAATGCATTACATTCAGTGTCATGTTTTAACCTGTACTGCCAATAATGGTAGACAATCATAAGCAGATCTTCATCACAAATTCACTTACGAACGAAACTGTGATCACAACTCAACCGATTCGATCGGGTGGGTGAAAGTCCGGTCATGTTAAGAGATCAGGACTTTAGCATGTGGCATGTATAGTAGGCACAAACAAAAAGAAGCAAATCTCAATTAATGTTGAGAATTAAAAACTCTAATCTTATGTCACAAAGGACAATAAATCACAGTAAAGAAATAATATGCAAGATTTATAGAGGTTCAATGTAAGACTAATCCTTGTTCGCCGTTGCAATAATTTATAGATTTTTTTTTTTGTATGACGATTCAAAATCCTATTGAATGTTCCCTATTTATAAGATAAATTAGGACAAAGTCAAAATTACAAGTGTAAAATTCATAACTACCCTTAATGAATTTTTGGTCCAGAGAGGGGGCTTCCTCCCTCTTCTAACCTTTACGGCTACCTCACCGCGGAGTTCTATCTGCGTATGGACATCACATAGAGATAATAATTAGGCTCCACAATTTAACAACTAATCATACATTTATGATATGCTATTAGAAGAAAATGTTTCTAGTTTCTACACATAAGCAACAACCAATTTTGTTCGTGGAACGAAGAAATCACATATTTTCTTTAAAAAGATGAATTCATCGAGCAAAAAGACCACCCAAAACAAGAGCCATCAAAATAACAAATGCAAATGATGATATAAAATATATCATTCTCTTTTTCCTTAATTGGAGGGAATGTGTGTGTGTAGCATCTTATAGTTCTGGCTAGCTTCGGGTCATCTCTGTGACAGTTGAGAGCAATTCGAAAGAAATTTACAGGCTGATTAATGCACCATATTTGCAACAGGACCTTCTCACCATCCTTCCAAGAATTTGAACAATATTGACATCATAGCCAAGAATGGCTCCTCGGTAATGTTAGCATGAGGCATAGATTCGTGATTCTGATATCAGCAAAATCAAGTAATATGCCCACTCTTGCCACATATAAAACAAGTTTTCACCTATTTATTTTTAGAAGGATGTGATTGGTTCTTACTCCATTGGCTTGAATTTCTCTTATATTTCTTGTTTCTATGCTTCAATACATTATTTTTGGAACTCTGGTCAGTAGAAAAATTTTCATTGATAGGAATTAAATTTACCCTAGTCAAATGCCCAATATTGTCATCTTGTCCCCTTGCCTCCTCCTCCAGGAGAATGCATGTAATTACTGATGATGAAAGTTTGTCAATTAGGCCAGCAACAATAAGGTTGTCACCGTTTTGATGCCTTCTGATGAGACTTTTGCATTGTGTTAGGATTGGACCACAAACATAACAATATTCACAGTGCTGCAATGTGTTCTCTGTGCTGTGCTGCAATGTGTATCCTGATATTAAGGGATTTGGAATATAAGTAGTTAGCCACATGTCACAATCTCATTTGATGATGTAGTATATTCTTGCTATTCCTTTTGTAAACGAAACCTGTATATATACTACCTGAAATGGAATGAATAATAAGCTTTCTACTTTCAGCAACATTTAGCCTCAAATTCTATCTTGGTATCAAAGCTAAAATGGCCAACGCCGGATCAGGAAACCCAGCCATTGCTACTGAGCCGAATACAACAGCTTCCACACAAACCGGAGTGAACCAGATTTCTCCATTTGGGTTAAATCTCACACAGACTCCCTCTGT
>CAIGRN010008070.1:8027-31197 GCA_903798345.1 Fraxinus anomala | reverse complement strand
CTTTACTTCAGTAGATAAATGCAATACAGTACAATACAATAAAGCACCAAGAGATTATTGCAGCAGTAATACACAGGAAAGGGAAGATACAAGAAACTGAAAACCCAGTAGTCTGGAACACATGAATTCGGCAATATCAGCCACTATCTATTGGAGTTGAACACACAACACACTGAAAGAAAGAAAAAAACTGCGTCTTGGAAATCCATGGATCCTTGAGATTAACTGTAAAAAGAGAGATCATATAATAACAACATTATCTAACTATAATGGAAGTAATCTCAGGCAATTAAGAAAATATAGCTTTTCTACTTACAACTAGAAGAGAATNTCAGCCACTATTTACTGGAGTTGAACACACAACACACTGAAAGAGAAAGAAAGAAAAAAACTGCGTCTTGGAAATCCATGGATCCTTGAGATTAACTGTAAAAAGAGAGATCATATAATAACAACATTATCTAACTATAATGGAAGTAATCTCAGGCAATTAAGAAAATATAGCTTTTCTACTTACAACTAGAAGAGAATTTATATTTTCACCGCATCAATTGGTCTCTTTGCCTGCTGGACGAAGTCAAAATAAGTATCCATATAGTCTGTGACTGCCTTGTATAATCTTGGCCTTTTGTCATTATTAAGTTCACCCAGTGGTTCAATGACCTTTCCAGATTCTGTATTACTGAATATAGCCATAGTGTGCCGTGCCTTGTTGGAGTTTGCTAGTGCTGTGTGCACTGGGCTCTTGAAAATTCCATTAGTCGTTATCTGCAAGTACCATGTAGCAATATATAAGGAATATCTGCCAAAAATAGCTCTCGTTTACAACAGCTTAAGCTTTTAGAGATATGACAAAATTGTTTATATAAATGTTGTCTTCAAAGAGCCCCAGAATTTTTTTATACCACATTTCTGAAGATTACACTTCTAGACGATATGCTTTTGTATACCTCCAATTGATCACCGACAATAAAGAAAAGAGCACAAGGAATTGTGGGAACATGAACCACTGATCATCTTTCATGACTTGAAGAACTTCTACTTCTTTGTCTTGCAGGAGAAAAGTGATTGCCGATCCATCTCCATGTGGCTTGAATCCAAGAGCAAGATCAGGCCTTTGACATGGAGGATAATAGTTGAATCTCGCTTCAATGAGTCTGCGCTCGCCAAATTTCTTTGAAAAACAGTCCTCTTCTAAGCACAGTGACTTTGCCATTGACTTCAGCAGTTGTTCTACTATCTGTTGTATCTTCGCAGAATACTCATTCAATATCCTCCCTGCAGAATCATAAGAGGTCATACATTAAACTTACATTCTTCATACCAGCAATAAATCTCTGTGCTCCTGTTTCATTCTTGTCATGGTAAACTGATAAGGAGAATTGATAAAAATTACCTAAAAGATTGTGGATTTTGAGGCCAATATTGAAGTTTTCTGTCATCTTCTGGACTAACTAAAAGGTACAAGCGATCATTCCAATCAAGCATTTGATTCTGGAAAAGAATCATATCATTTCCATATCCATCATAATGACCAGTCTTTCTCGCATACTTTTGCTTCTCTATCATCGGAAGCTGAAAAAATTCTTTAGAAACTTCACGTACTTCCTCCATAAGGAATTTTCAATTCCATGGTTGACTGCCTGTCATTCCAAACCGGATCATTAGAAACTGTAAATGCAAGTTTAACCTAGACAGACATGGAAAGGAGAACCAAAGAATCAAGCTTACTATAAATAAGCAGATTATAATTTACCTGAAAGCATCCTCATGAACTAAGAGCTGATCGAAGTTTGTCTAGTACTTCTGACGACGAGGAATTATTCAACTGACTAATATCAATGACCGGGATGTCTCCAAATGGAACAGAGGCATCTATGATTCCAAGATTATTACTTTCCCAAATATAATTATTTGGAAGCTCAGTTCCATTTTCTACCAGCTCTTGAACAGGTTTCCCATTTTCTAGTTTAACTCCAGCCATGAATGAGATATGGCAACTTCTGCAATAGTGAGATATGTCCAGTATGACGGAAAACAGTTCACTTGGAAGGAAGCGAATTCTCTCTACTTCATTTAAAGGAAAATAATCAGTTCTCCGAATGGGAGACAAGAAGACAAAGCACATGACAGCGAGGTTTTTCTTCGAATGACAGGAAACCAATGAGAGTGAGGTTTAAAGGCGAGTCAGAAAAAATCAGCTCACTGTTATCACATTTATAACATGCAACTGATTACAACCACAATAAAACAGCACATGTATACAGAAAAATGAAAAATAAATTATTCCCGATATGATTTCTTCAACATCCTCCCTCAAGTGCAACGAGGGTGATAACACTTTCATCTTGCAATGTACGCAATCGAACTTTTCACTACTCTGTGGTTGTTAAAATATCAGCTATCTGTGTTTCTGTTGTGACGTCCCCTACCTCGAGCAAGCTCCTTAGTTAGACAGTAAAATGGAAGAAAAAGATGTTAAAATGAATTTTCTTTATTTCCTTTAAAGTGAGAGGATCAGTACTTAGAATGAGAGACAAGAAGACGAACCAATGAAAGTGATTTGTGCTTCAAATGACGAGAAACCAATGAGGGTGAGGTTTCGAGGGGAGATAGAAAAGAGCTTCGCTACATATACGCTCAGGTGTACATCTTGAGCGACATAATGCACAAGTTGCATTTTGTACTGGCCGGTGAAAAAAAAAAACAATTTCCACTTTCCAGGATAACACTTGTGCATTATGTTACTCAGGATGCACAAGTAGAATAATCCGACAGGAAATATCTTTACTTTTATTAAACATATAAGACGTACAACTAATTACTTCCACAATAAAACATAATAGTTATATAGAAAGGTGAAAAACCAAATATTCCCGACATAATGACATGGCTTGAGACAGTCTCAAATGCAATGGTGGTTACAACACCGTAAGCTTGCAACACACTTACTCAAGCCTTTAACTACTCAGTGCAACAATGCCTATAGTTAAAATTCAGCTATCTGTGCTTCTGTTTGGAAGTAATGTACCTACTAACGTACCTCCTTAGCTAGACAATAGAAAGGAAGTAAAAAAAAGAAAATTATATACATTTTACTGTTAGTCTTGTCTAAAATTGTGTACAAAACATGTGACCAATTCATTTTGGAAATGAAAGATAATAAACAAATTTTCTCTTGAAATATTTGAAGCGTTTGAAGTAAAAAAGAGCCTATTTCACTATTGTACTTAATAGACCAGAAGAGAACCAAAATTTTCAGTGCATCAATTGTCATCTTTCCCTGCTGGTAGAAGTTGAAATAAGTGTCATTATAGTCTCTTACTCCTTTCTATAATCTTGGCCATTTGTCATTAGTAAGCCCAGGTTCCGGAGCACAGAGAACGCAGCCAAAGTGCTCTTCTCCTTCTTAGAGTCTGTTAGCGCTCTGTACACTGGGCTCTTAAAAATTTCAATGCACATTATCTGCAGGAATCACATAGCCGAAGATGAGGAATATATTGGCTTAAGATGGCCCAAGTTCAAGTAAATCAATTGTGAAATGGGTCTAAAAATCTAATATTTATGTTAAATTAAGGAAATCTGATACAAATTTACGTTTTAGACCCAAAAAAGTATGAGAAGTGCACAATTTTCATAAATGAGTGGTTGTACTTGAAACCAAACCTTTTTTCAGGTCTTATAATACCTAAAATTACCTTTGTTTAAACAATCATGTTATGCTGCGAGGGAGGGTTTGACACCCTTCCTGACAACATACTTACAATGGGGGAACATTTTTTGACATTTTTTATTCACGCGGATCCCACACGCATGTGAGTGCAGGTCAACCAAGGTGTCATACAATTTCTGGCAAAAGAGCTTTATTCTTGTTTAAAAGCTTTCGACAGGGGTTTAGTAGAAGTGTCGTACAACTTTATACTTTTATGTGATCACCAACATTGAGCATGAGGGAATATAGGTGTTAGGCCAATGCTTAACAATTGGACCATCCTATTTTTTTTTTTTTTTGGGAGCCCGATGAATTTACTTGGTTGTTGACTCGATTCTATGATCCATGTCATTATCTCGTGTTTTTGAAGTGCGACTTTAGTGTTTGTGTTATGAAGCTGCTGAGATGACACAATGGTGACCACTGATGGAAGGGTTTGTTTCTATTTCATTTATACACTCGTTTCTCTCATTCGAGAGATGGTCGTTTCTCTTCTTCTACTCTTCGTCTTCACTCTGTTTTCTTCTTCATTTGGTGAGTTTTTCATGAAAATAGAGATTGATGGAAACATGGTTTTCCACTGTTCTTGATGAAAGTAACCTAATGTAATTTTTGGTTTGAAGAGGATTTGTGAGAGTAAGGGCATTTCTTGGTTGATACTTGGTGTATCATTTTGTAATCTTGAACATTCTTTGATTGTGCTAACAGATTTAGAGCGTTGACCACTTCCGAGAATTCAACGTGGTGAGTGGCCTTTTGATTGAACATCCAAACCCTACGTGACGAAAAATCTTAGTGTTCGTCTTTACTTTTCTGTATTGTTGTTTATATTAAATTTTTGGACCAACAATAGGAACACGAAACCACTGGTCATTCTTCATGACTTTCATGTCCGATGCAAGTCGTTAGGGGCTCCATCAATGTGACTTAACAGAGCAAAAAAGATATTTCTTAGACCTCCATCTAAATTTAGAACCTCCATCTGGCATGTTAACTAAACAATTTGTATTTCATATGCAAATTTAACTATGATTTTATTATTTAAAAAAAAAATGAAATACGTCCGGATAGCAATTCGCATTGTAAATCAATTTTAAATGTCTACTTGTTAGATATAGATGTCATGTAAATTGTAAATACTTCTATGTTCACTTATACGAAACAATTTTAAAACAATCCATGATTACATTGAAGATGTTTGTATGAGTGATCACTTGGCAGGATGAGTTGCCTTTTTCTTTTTGTATTTTTTAAATATTTTTTTCATCTTATTTTATTTTATTTAACTAAAACTAAGGACAGTTTAATCTTTTTATCAAAAGTTTGACCTTCTTAAGCGCAATTAGTGGCGTAACAAATAAAAATTATGAAGTTATAACCTCCATTATGAAAAATTTGGGGGAATGAGTTGAAATGGCCACCATTCAAAAACATTTTGTCCAATGGGCCTTTGACCAAACTTATTAAAATAAAAGGAATGTTAATTATTTGAAATGGTCAAAAGACCTCTTTAACCTCATCTTGTAAAATCAAATTGGAGAAATAATTGGGATTTTCTTTCACTCATTCACGTCATTCCCCTTCAAACAAACAAACCTCCCAAAAGAGAAAATTCCAAATCCGAAATTCATTTCAAAATTTAAACAGCAGTGCAGAACTACTCAAGAATCTCTCTGATCTTTTCAATCCTCATCCTGATTAATGGCCCTTTGATTTCTTCTTCCATATTCAGTTCTGGGTAAGTCTTTTTTAAGTGTTGAAAAGCATTTTAGTTCTTTGTTTCATACTTCTATGAAGATATTTACGCGAGGATATGTGTAGTTATTTGAAGATAGTAATGGGTTGTTGTGAAACAGAAATGAGTTTTCTGATTTATGTTTTAAGAATTGAATTTTGGATGGGTAAAAATTCCAATTATAAGGCTAACTGAACCAGAACATACCATTTTGGGAATGAGTATAGAACAAAATAATTTTGTAGTAATCAATTTCAAATCAATGCTTAGTCAAGAATGCTCTATCTTCCCTCCAAATTTTAATAAAAAAATATATCACATGATACAGAAATTTCCGGTAGGGTGGGATTTAAGAGTCAATACAATGAATTCATATATAACATTAAGTCAAAATAACAAAAGATTTAGTTTCATGACAACTTTGAATTGTAGGCGTATGAATTTAGTTTGGATTATCTGCTCTTATTTTCTTCTTCAACTTGCCTTTGGAATTAAGTTATTCAACTTCCAATGAAGGTAAAGAGGGCTTAGCGGATAGCAAGAGGCCTTTAAAATTTGTAATGCTATTTCTGCTATAAAATCTACTTCTTTTCTACTGATATTTATTTTGTTATAATGTTTGTACAAGAAAATAAATGGCAGCAGTAATAAAAAGTAAAAACTAAAAACAATGGAGAAGAAAAAAAAAAAAACAGTTAAAAGAGAGAAAAAATTAGGGATAAAATAATTTATGACCTACCTTCACGTTGGAAGTTTGAAGAATGGAGAAGAAAATTGAGGGCTTATTGTGTCGGACTCGGCGCCAGGCTATTAGACTTAGAAGAGAGTCTTTAGAGACGATACAGAGATTGAGAGAGGTGGGTAGACTGCAAAGATTGATATTAGGTTTATGTTTGGAGAATGAGTTGAAATAGCCACCATTCATAAACATTTTGTAATTTAATGTCATCAGTTGTTCTAATATTTGTACATATTTTATAATTTGCAGTGCAATGGAGAAGATTCAACTCTACAATTACAATAAGATGTAGATTGCAGATAGTACAAGATGTTTATGAGAAACTAGATACAAGTTACAAAAAAAAAAACTCCACGAGAGCTGCTTCGGATCTCTCCTTAGATTGAGAGATATAAGACTGACTTCACAGGTTATACATTAATTATTATTGCGAAAGATGAAGACCACCAAAAAAGAAGAAGTATGGTTTAAGATAGGAGACAAAAGAGCAAGATTTGGATTGGAAGAATTTATTTTAGTTACGGGCTTAAATGCGAGTAATGATAACAATGTAGATAAGACTTTGGGTGCGGAATGTCAGATTGTGAAAGAATATTTTAAGAAAAGCGTGGGAAAGATTACGAGGGAGATACTTACAATGCATTTGTATGTTGAAAGAAAAGAAAGAGCGATAAGTATAAATTGAGATTGATTGTAATCTTGGCATACGTCTTATGGGCCACGGAGGAAAACACCTTCATCGATTTATGGTGGTTGGACTTGGTGGATGATCTGGACAGGTTCGAGAAATATCCATGGGGAAAGTTTTCATTTGAATACATGATGAATATATTTAAACGTGAAATTGGAGGTAAATTGAAAATTTTGGGTGTTAAAGGAGAGTAACGTTGCCGGTATTCGTTGCACGGCTTTCCCTTCGCTATAATAGTATGAACAAACAATACACTTGACTTATATTATTTTATATATATAAATTTGTGTCGTGAGATAATAATGTTTGTTTTCCAACAGATTTGGGCATTTAAGGCGATTCCAACATTGGGAATGAAGTTTGCTACCAAATACCCGGATGCAATTCCAAGAATGGTCGCTTGGAAAATGCCGAAGAGGTTGGCGTCTGCTGCCATTGATAACGTATTGAAATCAAAAGAGGTAAATTGCCATTTTTAAAAAGTTTAATGGAACTAATTGTGGAACTAGCTTAGCGAATGACTAATGATTTGCACAATAATATTTGCAGTTGGAAGTTCATTCTAAATTGATTCCCACTGAACTCGAACTGGAGGAGGTCTATTGGAAAGAGTTGACACCAATCATGGGAGAAGATGAGAGTGCTTCACACCATTCCGAAGAAGATGAGGCTGAGCATGATGCCGAGCCACATCATGCATTCCACCAACACTCTCCCAGAGCATCTCAACCACCACTGGTATCTCATAAGATCAACATAGCGGATTTATTGAGAATGGAAATGGAAAAACTTGAGGGAATGCTACAAACAGTCATATCAACTCGACTTGATCGAGTGGAGAAAAAGGTTGACAGGTTGTTTGAATTGGCTGTGGCGAGTCGATTCCATTCAGCGACAAGTAGATTTGATGGTGCCACTAGTAGCACAATTTATGTACCAAATTATGAATAGAAGGGTGGGTTGGAAAAGAAACCCGGATTTGATGATGTGACAGATGTTCCTGCAGATGAAAGAAAAGTCGAAGAGTTTGAGAAGGACCCAAAGTTAGAAGATGAGGTAAGAGGAAAGAATGTAGAAGGGAAGGGAGCTTAGGTTGGATCTAGGGATAATACGGAGAAGCAAGAAAAGGAAAAAATGATCAAAGAAAGTGTTGAAAAAGAAACAATGGTAGAGGAGGAGCATAACGACGTAGAGAAAGTCATCGCTGATTTTGTGATGCTTGAGAAACATGAGGTGGATGCGAATGAATCCACTCAAGGTATGTAAAAAACAAATTGATGTTCGCTTCGTGTTATTATCTCTAAATTAAACAAATTCTAGATTTCTAATTGTTCGTACTTGCAACATACATGCGACAGTATACAAATCGAAGAGGTAGGATGTGTTTCACCAAAAGGAAGAGGGTATCGTCCAAAGAGAAAAGCACGCTTATTGTGTTCTCCCTTCACGAACCTGACAAAGAGGAGAAAGTTGTCGGACATCGATGTATATGATCCTTATCGAGAAGTGGATCATGTGAATGTTAAGGCTCTTCACAAATGGATGGAAATTGCAGCTTTCGGGTAAATTATTACACATAGTTGGAAGTACATGTGAAAGTAATGATATTATTACATAAATATGACTTTGTGTGGATGTTGTTATATGTGCAGTGAAATTATACCTTTGTGCTTTTACAATGTTCAAGCAAAATATTTGATCGACATTTTGAATGAGGATGGTTGGATTACTGACAATGTAATTAATACAACTTTAATGATTTTACAATAATATTACACAAGATTTCAGTTTGTATTAACTAGTTCCTTTGTGCAGATTATGAACGAGGCTCTATACCAGATACGAGAAAGGGCTTCCATTTTTACTATTCCGACAAGATTGTTGCATATTTGATACTTTGTTCTATCAATTTGTTGTCAATGCACATGGCCAGTTGCAACCGAGTAAAGAGCTCAAGTTTAGTAAGAGTCTGATCAATTACGTGAGAGGGGCTAATCCGGAGCTCGGTATACCTTGGAAGGACTGCATATATTTGAATATTCCTTGCTGTATCGGCAACCATTGTTCGCAATTCAAATCGACTTGGAGAAACGAACTATTTTTACCTTCGATAGTCTGAAGGGTCACATTCGTAGGGTATGGTTGGAAGCTTACATTCTGCCTCTACAAGAGGTTATTCCGTTACTGATCAAAATCCATGTTACAAGCGATGACAACTATAGCACGGAAAAGTTCAAATTTGTGAAAGTGACAGATGTTCCCCAACAATTGAATGGGTAAGATTGACTACTTTCACAATTAGTAGTACTAAATTATTTTAACTGTTTAAAATTGATATAATAACTGCATAACTATTTTGTGGATCTGACTGTGGAATATTCACAATGAAATTCATAGAATTTCTACAAGCGAATATGGACGTAAATGCAATTCGATGAGATTATGAACCAATATGGAGGAAGAAATTGGCTGCAGAGTTGTTGGCTTGGAACTTCTATGTATTGATATTTTGAAAACATTTTGTGGCCGGACCTTGTTCTTTTTGGTGGAGTAGTTGATATTCCTAAAAATGTCAATATTTCTAGGATGTTGCCTAGCTACTAGTTAGTGCATTTACAACTGTGATGATTTTGGATATTGAATATAATTGAAATTTACATATTTTTGTGCCCTTTTATATCTTTCTGGGAAGCATTCTTTCTGGGAAGTATTGTGCATTTCATGCTGAAACGATATCTAAATCGTTTTTTGTTTCAGGAACGATTTCAATTTGGGTATGTTAGTCAATGTAATTTTCGTACTGAAACGATATGGATATCGTTTTGTGTTTGAGGAAAAAATTCAATATCGTTTTTCGAATGACTACATTTTTGTACTAGAACGACATTTACATCAATTTAACGATGCAAACGTCCTTTGCCTTTAATTTGGAAAAAAAATAAACAACGGAATCGTGTAATGACTTCAATTCCATTCCAATAGTACAAAAAGGTTTTAATGGCACTATGACTACAAAATCTAACAAATCATTTTGTGCTCCGAATAAGTACAAAATCATGAAACTACAAGTTACGATAATATTACAAACTTAAGTTTCAATACCAGCTGCTTGGACCGTGCAAGTGGATCGGACATGACCAGTTTTCTTGCACCTACTGTACTTACGAGACGTACGTGTCTCTCCGGCTGATCTTTTCCTCTTTTTTGCTGGTCGCCCACCATGTCTTCGTGCCAATGGTGGAAATACTTCTCTAGCCATCACATGTTTGGGAATTCTCCATTCGATCTGATTTGGCAAAGGGTATACGAATGCAGATTATACTTGCTTCCAACAACTAGTAGTATAAAAAAGGCTAAATAGGTTATAGCCGTCACCTCCTTTAAACCTTACTGCAGCAATTGCATACGCACATGAGAACTTGTCCAAATCAAATTTCCTACGGGTACATGTCTTTTCATCCAAGTCCACAAATTGGTGTTCTAAATTGTCACCAACTCGATAAATGTTCGGAGTTACTTGAATGACCTCCAACCCATTTGACTCATTATATTTCATGCACATTTTTTCTCTAAAGGTGACGTGAGGTATGTCGCACATTTTTCAGCTTCAACATGTCTTTCATAAAATCACCTTTACAGTGTCTCTCGAATATATTCAATCAAACCAACTATGGCAAATTCACGAGCACTCTTCAACAAGCTATTTAGAGATTCCGCATTATTCGTAGTCATGATATTGTAACGTATCCCAGTAAAATGTGCTCTAGCCCAATAATGGAAATCTTCTTCTAATAAGTACTCTTTGATGCCTTCTTTTTACTGCACAGAGCTGCCATGTTGGACTCAAATTCGTCACAGTGTAAGCCTCCGATGCTGCCCTAAATAAAGTTACAAGATCACTCCGTGGAAAATTTGTCTTCAAGTTCTTTTGCAGGTGATATGTGCAATTACCATGATGAGTACTCCATTTTTAATACATGTTGCATGGTCAGATATAATCACAAGCTCGTCTGTATCACCTATTATTAACCGTAACTTTTGAAAGAACCAAGTTCATGATTCATCATTTTCTGAATCAACTACTCTCCATGCGAGTGGAAATATTTGAAAATTCGCATCCTGACAAGTTGCTACGAGTAGAGTACCTTTTATTCTCGATGTCAAGAATGTACTATCTACCGAAATTACCATTCACATTAAGTTGAGGAATCCATGTATACTTGGTCCCAAAGCCATAAAAAAGTATTTGAAGCGCCGATCATCTGTAGTATGAATGAATGTCAGCGTACCAGGATTTTGCATCTCCAAAACATGACAATATGCTGCTAACTTCGCATAACTCTCACGGGGTTTTTCACGGATCAGTCCGCAAACAAAATGTTTAGTCATATACGCTTTAGTATAGCTTATGGTTATGCCAAACTCTCGACGAATGTCTTTAATGATGTCCCTTACTCTGTAAACTCGGTTAGCATCTTGATACTTAGGGGCGATGTGGTTTCCAATAATCATATACGAAGCATGCCTATGGTCTCTGCGACGAACACTCGTGGAGCAAGAGTGATGATCATTGTACTTTCGAACTTCGAAAATAGGACTTTCTACGATCTTGGTTGCTCGCAAGCACCACTTGCAATTTTTATCAATACAAATAATTGTATAAGTGCTCTTATTTGACTTCTTAACTTTGTATTCAAAGTGACACTTCACAACCAGCAACTAGAATTTGGATTTAGATCATATTTTGATGGAAACAACTGGTTGACTTGCATGCCATCATTTTCTGGAATTCTTACTGATGTTCCACAACGGAGCGAACTTACACTTGCAGATACAATTT
This sequence comes from Fraxinus anomala, assembly GCA_903798345.1. Classification (NCBI taxonomy): domain Eukaryota; kingdom Viridiplantae; phylum Streptophyta; class Magnoliopsida; order Lamiales; family Oleaceae; genus Fraxinus; species Fraxinus anomala. The sequence goes on along the minus strand of CAIGRN010008070.1, from coordinate 19,480 downwards.
GACTATATGGTTCATCCATGTGTAACTCTACATCATTGTCGTCTAGTACAGGAGAACTGTCTTCGCCATCTACTCTTCGGGGACTATCTTCATTTACGTCAAAACCAACCATTATAATCTACAAATATTGCATCACCATTGTCATGATTACCATCATTATCTATTTGAACATGTTCCTCTTCGTAGTTCATACTTGCAATTTGTTGTCCACCTTCTATTAATAATAAACGTCCTTCATCACTAAACTCTTCTTCATTTTCAACAATTTCATTCAAAAGGGTTACACAAATAAAGACATCTCTACAGACTGATACAAACCACTTCACATTGTTGTCACAATCAATGATGGTCGGAGCAGCTAGAGCTGTAGACATTATAGGGGCGAGATCTGAAATCTCTATTTTGTTCAGCCTTGTATCAACATTCAACACATCTTTGACTTTATCATACAATTCCACATAAGAAATTATTTTCGCAATAAGAATAGGCATTGTTTTCCCTTTGCCATTCACTACATATTTCCATTTCCATGCACCTTCAACGGACTGCTCATATTCATCTGGATAACAAATCGATATTCATACCATCTCCGTGGTGTCCATAACTACAATTCAACATAAAAATTTCATCAAATTTCAAACATCTTACATACTGATACTGATAACGATATGTATATCGTTATGGATTGCAGAAAACAATATTTAAGTCGTTATGTACAGAATAAATCAAATGTATGTTTTACAATAAATTGATGAAAAGAATAGTCATACATGCCTTCACCAACTTACATTTCACTCCAATTAGTACAAATAAGGGATAGTGAGAAAGGGTTGGGAAGTAACCCATATCAAATCTTTAATCAAATGATAAAATGAATTCAAAATCATTATTGGTAAATAAACACCATAAACATATATACAACAACATGAAAAAATGATTCAAAAAATGGAGAAAGAAAATAACCAAAATTTTGAAAATTTATAATACCATCTCTTATTCTCCAAATGCCAAACAAGAATGTTGCAAGATTTTATTACTCACTTCAACCAAATGAGTGTTCATAGGAATGACAATGTATAGCTTATTGTTTCATTATGTAGAGCATACTTGTAAAGCTGAATCCTGTAGAAGAAATGGAAGTGAAATTCAATTAGGGCTAAATGGAAAATGAAATGAGATTTAGGACAATAATGTCTTTTTTGTATTATTCATTTTATATATATTTAGGTCTTTTAACTAAAAAATATGGATGTTGAGCTTTTTAAACAATGTTTGGTTTGACTGGGCCTATTAAACGAAATCCCCAAAAATTTGTCAAAAGAACACACTACAAGTAGGGGTGGGCGTGTGTTGGGTTGGGTTGGGTCGGTTTTTTCCCCAACCCAATATGGTCGGTTTGGCATAAACTCAACCCAACCCAACCCATGTAAAGATTAAAACCCAACCCAACTCAAACCAATCAAATGTCGGTCGGGTTAGGTAGGGTTGGGTTGGTCGGTTTGGGACAACATATCAACAAATATTAAAGTCACCAAAGTAGTAAATTTAAAGCAATGCCTATCCTTTGCCAGCCCCTTGTTGAGCAATACCTATCCTTTGCTTGTCTTCATCAGAAAATCCCAGCATGCGAACCATAAGATCAAGAGCCTGAAAACATTAAAATGGGTAACTAACCATTTCTAAGAGAAACAAAAATAAGTTTCTTGCTATTCTTGCGAAGTGTGTTCCGTCATTCAATAAGCAGATTAAACAGGTTGCTTAATATCGTGTCAAGTATTATTTTTCTATCAGACAAAACTTCTTAAATTAACAATAAAATTAAAATAAGATTTTACCCACTAAACTATCGATTTACCAATATTAATCTATTTGTACTTAAGATAAACAAAACTTAGAAATTCTTAAATGTCTCGATTTCATATAATAATTCGGAAAAAACCCACCATTATCAATCTATGCATCACCATTCATAAATTCTTTTATGAAATAATAGATGAGCTATCTTCAATCTTCTGGAAAATTTTCAGAAAACCAATCCTGCTATGGTGCACGGAAACAGAAATATAATGGATACGTAGAAACTGTTCAGTACCTATTGGCAAAATACATCAATAAAGACTTTCAAGCATATTGAAAAGTAAAGGGAAAAAATCAAGGAAAATAAGGAACAAAGAAAATACGAATAGAAAATAAGGAAATATACAGTATACTTACTCTACAACTGGAGTGTGACCTCCGACGGTGACGACCGGCAAAGTTCACCATTGGAGTCTTGGAGATTTGAGAGAAAATGAAGGGAGAGGATTAGGGCTTCTCGTGCGGCGTGAGTGAACACTGAAGACGTATGAACCTAGTGAAAATTGTAGGCTTCTTTTCATTTTATATTTTGTCTTTTTTTTTTTTTTTAACCTTTTAATATTAGCAGGTCGGGTCGGTTTGGGTTATACCGGGTTTGCTTGGTTAACCCATCAACCGACCCAACCCGACCTATTAACACAATCCAACGCTCGAAACCCACCTAAGAACACCGAAAAACCGACCCAAACCGTCAGATCGGGTCGGGTCGGGTCGGACGGTTTTCATGGGTTGGCTTGGGTTTTGCCCACCCTAACTACAAGTAGATAGAGAACCCTCGACCCTTTATGCCTACGTCTGAGGATAGAGGAAGATGCTGAGAAGAAAGCCTAGCAAAATCGAAGTCAGAGTCGAAGACAGAGAAGAAATCGAAGAAGCCCGCAGCCTAGCCGCCGCCGCCGCTGCCAGCACCTCCTCCACCATCGCATCTTCACTCCTCAACCACTTCGATCGCTCGTCTCGTGATCCCTCCTCCAAATCCCATCGCATCGGCCTCTCGTCTTAAAAAAAACCCATAAACCCGAACCCTCACCAAACTGAAAGAAAAATCACATAATACCAAATACGAGGTCGTTTTTGAGATTAATGGAAATTGAAGTGAAGCTCCGGTTACCAAACAAAGCTTCCCACCAGAAGCTTCTTCAATTACTCTCTCCATTTCACATAACTACACACCACCAGCATAATAATTTCTTCGATGGATTGAGTTCCGAGCTGAGCTCGCGCCGAGCTGCGTTGCGCCTCCGGTTCCATGAGCAAACCGATCTCCCGAAATGTTTTATTTGCCTCAAAGCCAAAGCTGTGATTACCAACGGTGTGAGCCGCGTCGAGGAGGATGAAGAAGAGGTGGATCCGTCTATTGGGTATGCCTGTTTGGAAGAGCCTGGGAAGCTGATGGACGTGGATTCGAGGGTTTTGAGCAGGGTAAAAGAGGAATTTGGAGTGAACGGTTTCAAGGGGTTGGGGGGCTTCAGGACTGTGAGAAGTGTGTATGAGTGGAGTGGGGTGAAATTGGAGGTAGATGAGGTTAAGTATGAATTTGGGGATTTGTATGAGGTCGAGTGTGAGAGCTTGGAGCCCGAGAGGGTCAAGGGGATGATTGAGGCTTTCTTCAAGGATAATGGGATTGAGTATTCAGATTCACTCACGTCAAAGTTTGCAATTTTCCTGGCCGGCAAGTTACCTTCTTAGTAAGCCAATTTTATTCTGATTTGTGATCTTCAATAAAGCGACTATCCATTTCATTTAAAAGATTGCGTTTTGTATTCAATGCCATGGTCATTGATTGAAGTTTGTACTGAATCTTTCATGTAATTGGTTACCTTATTAACCGTATGTGATGTTTACCTAGTATTTGTGTGTGATTACACTTTCAGAATAACGGTATTGTTAGCTTCATTTCTCCAAAATCAATTATCTATGTGTCTTATATTTTAGTTAATGAATTGCCAGGAAGTTTTGTGTTGTTGTTGTATCCCCTTTGTTGGATGAGGGTCATAGACCTCAACTTCATCAAAATTGTTAGAATTCCTGGTACCTATAAATTCTAGGAATGTTGCTTTGATGTAAACTGTTATGGATTTCTATGATCTAGTTTTTCTTGTTTAGAGTCAATTCACGATCTTTTGATAATCTCAGTGTTATTTTATGTGAAGTTGAATATACTTGTGTTTTTTGAGCAAGAGTCAAGAGTTCCCTTGCTGAATTGATTTTGGGGATTGTAGCCCACGTTAGCGCTTGTATTTATAATTCTTGTCTGGTAATTTGTTTGCTTTGTTAGAATTTTCCTTGTTTTACATCATCTACCAAATAACTTCATCCTATTCAGGCTAAGCTGCATAATAGTCATTTCAGCTGATATGGTGTTAAAAACATGTATTTACCTCTCCTCTCTCCTAGTATTTACATGTATTTCTTGTGTGTGTGTATTTACAAGTAAATGTTTTACTGAACTGAAAACCTTACTGGTTTTTTTTCGTTCTATCTTTTTTATATTTTACTTTTAAAAAATAAATTTCAATTATTTTCGTAGGCAAATCCATAAATGTAAATATAATGAAATTATAGGCACCTCTTCTAACTCATTCTTCAAACCTCAAATTTGTAAATAACCAAACTGGACCAGTCCAGTTCAATTTTGTTTCTGGGCATTGTTCTATACCAGAAACAAGCATGCTAATTCCTAAAGCGCATTAGATACTAACACGATGCATAAACCTTGTCCTTTTGAACTGTCTCAGTCTGATGGCACTTGTTGTGGTCAAAATTAATTCTATAATTTATTCATTTGTCACCAAGTTTCTTTCACGAGGATGCTCGTTTCAAAACCCCTCCAAATGTTAGACAAGCATGCTTGAATGAATTGCTTAAGTTCCACAAGATCTTGATAGCTGGACAAGTACATGTACCTGAATATACTTGTCCAAGTCAACGTGCAATGCACATTCTTTTTAGATTTTATCAAGTCTTATAAAAATTTATGTTTTCTCGTTATTAGAGGATTGATGAAATCACAAATATTTTGATATCTGTAAATTGAGTATCTTGATAACAAACCATTCACATTTCTTCTAATAATTTTAAGCATTCCATAATATAGCTAAAAAAAATTCTACAGTCTAATTCCATTACTCATTGTACCATTCATCTTGCATACTTCTTGAGTCATATTGGTCTTGACAAGTCTGAACAACAAAATCTGTTACACATAGCTATTGTAATGTAACAAGGATGGTGAGTTTACCAAAAAAATGTAATGAGGGTAGAGTTTGATGGTAAATGGCAAGTCTTTAAAGGTTATGACGGTTACTCTCAAATTTACATCTTATTTGCCAGTTCTCTTTTTTTCATCTTATCCTGGGTTTTTTTGGGGAGCGGCATTGACGCAAATGAATAGTTTCCGCTGCAGTAAAGAAGTTCTTGTAACTTTGAATGCTGTGAAATAAAAATTACGTTACAAAAATTCAACTTACCGTGACTGCTCTTTTTCTTTTTCTTTTCTTTTTTTTTTTTTTTCACTGTAACCTGAAAATGTAGCTGAGTAAAACGGCCATTAGACCTGTTATGGTTTATAGTGTTGAATTTTATGGAAGGCCAGAATGATTATCAGAATGCAGCAGAGCTCTAGATGTTGAGACAGATGTGTGACTGCACTAGAATAGATTGAATAATAAATGAGACCATACACTTCCAAAGGAAAAGACGCCTTGGATGATCAGAGCACGTCTCATATAGTTTCAAAGCTTTTCATCTTTAAGAGTGATGTAATCTAATAGAATATGTTGAAAATGTTAAAGAGGGAAAGAGTTCTTAATTGAATGTGGTGATGAAAAAAGATTAATAATGTTGAAAATGTTAAGAGGGAAAAAGTTCTTATTTCTTAATTGAATGAGGTGATGAAAAAAGATTAATGTCTAAATGACTCCATGTTGTGACAGTTTGATGATCAAGTCAAAGTTCTCATTTGAGAGTTCGCCATCCATTACCCTGAAGTCTTAAATATCATTAAAATTTATTGCACAATGTGCTAATTTCATTTTTATCAAATTGGATTCTTTAGATTTGTTGTTAATTCCATGACGAAGCAGCTTTATCATCTTCCTTCAGATTAGGTTATCTGGCTGGATGATTTTTCATCAGCTGGTCGAGCATATATGGACTTGAAGTCCAAAGTACCAACTTGGTGTTTTCTGGTTCTCGTTTTGCCTTCTTTGTCTGATGAACTGCCGTAAATGTCACTTAATTCAAATTTGATAAATTACTCTTTTATCAAATCAAAATATGATCAAGTTTGTCTCTTAATTGTAATTTATTTTTAGCTTGTCCTTGACAGTGATGTCCTTGTTTAACTTTCTTTCCAGTTAACTATGATTTCACCGTTTGTGACGTTAACTTTCAGATATTTGGGGTAAATGAATCTTATCATCCATGGAAATTGTTCTGTGTAGACCAAAAAGGCAGCAGAGCCATCTGAATTGGCTAAATGTGATGTTTTGCTCCTGATTTTGTGAATGGCTTGTATAATTGTTCAGCTTTTCTTACTATAGGACTGTGAACGAAGCTTTTCTTGAATATCAACTTCTTGAATTTATTATCGTCGTTGATAAATGCAGTTTCTATGAAGATCTTGTTGACTGCTGTGCTTTTACTGATTCATTTCTTATGATTTTTCAATGATGGGATGGGATTTGTAGCCTGCATTTGATCACCATGTGATATTTCTTGGAATAATTAGGTTCTCTTCTTAATTGATAATATTGTAGTATTTCTCACTTCTCTTGATCAATCTAATGGAATTTCTAAGTGGCTGTTCGTTCCAAATGAAACGAAAAGAAATTCCAGAAAAAAAAAAAAAAAAACCTTCACTAGGGCTCGTCAGATGATTTGTGCTAATGAGAGAATCGGAGGTGGGGCTGAACTAGACTGGACAAGATTTAACCTGATGACCGATAAATTTGTCACATTCCGCGTTTAATTTTAACGCGGATTCACTTTATTTAGTTCAACAGATCAAACATAACTTGTAAAATTTGGTTAAGATACACGTACTCAAGTTTACTCTTATTTAGTTCAGAAGATCAAACATTTCTTGTTTTACAATGTTGTTAACATACCGTTTACTCGTTTTGCCCCTTTCCAACCCAAAATGATATTTTAGAAAACAAAATGTGTGCAAAACTATGTATTAGGAATAAATTTTGATACAACCGGCAATTCCAATGAAATTATTGGGAACTTTCAAGGATATACAAAAATGGTCTGGCTAGGAAAACTGAAAACTTGCTAAAATATTATAAGAAAACGAAAAAATTGACGACAATGTATCAGTAACAATCTATGGTAACATGAGAAGAGCCTTTGCTACAAAGATTTCCAAAACGTAGGGAATATCAGGTTAAAAAATGTTACAATTGAGGTTGATGGTCAGTCTGCCGTGCAATGAAATGTTGGCTGATAAATAGGCCATCTTCCTTGTTTAAATGCAAAGATCACATAAAAATAGTACAACTAATAAAGATCCAGGATTCCCAGTCAATCCACAAGAGGGAACATAAAACAGAGTCACATAATGACATGCGGTTCAATCTAAACAGGTGCTGTCACTTTCCTACTCTATGAGGACAAACAAGCTAAACCTCCCTCGTCCTTTTAAATACTCCCAACCAAGAGTTAGGCACAGAATTAACGTCTACAAACTACTTCTTCTTCTTAGCTGGTGGTTGATCCTCCTCTTCCTCCTCCTCTTCTTCCTCGTCATCCTCACCATCCTCGTTATCATCACCATCATCATCATCGTCATCGTCGTCCTCATCATCACTGCCTTCGTTGCCATTGGCCTCAGGATCATCCTCATGATCCGCTTCTTCTTCATCATCTCCCCCTTCTTCACCCCCTGAAAAGTCTTCATCGCCAGCATCATCATCATCCTGATCATTGTCTTCATCTTCACCGGCATCCTCTGGATCCCTGACATTGTTGTTCTCAGGTCCAGGCTTTTCAAATCTATGAAGCTCATCCATGGGAAACCTGTAGATGTTTGTCAAATTTCACTCATTCCACAATTTCCTTATACATATTGCACAACAACAAAACTAGCTAAATCTTATTCTCAATATTTTTTGGATCAGCTAAATGAATCAATTTTTATCATTCCATTCCATACGAAGCAGTGGGTTAAGTAGTGCTTGAATACAGCATATTGCATAGAATTAGAGCAAACTAATAGCAGTCGATAAGTGCTACAGTTTCTGTGTGATTTCAGATAGTTAACAAATCAAACTAAAAGTTCTACAAAAAATTGTAATCCACATATTCTTTATTGTATTTGGCAACTAACAAATAAAATGTCCGTAAGATAAATGTAACTAAAATGATGGTACTAAGAGTGAAGTGCTGCAATTCTAGAATGGATAAAGTAACAAATGAGAATATACATGAATAGATGGAGGTGAAACCAGTGGAGCATAGATCAAGAGAACGAGTACTCAAATAGTGCATGTCTTGTGAAGATTTAAAGAAACTCATGTTCACAAAAGCAATGCAAGGAGAAAGGGTTAGACGAGAAATGTAGACCGAAATTAACTTGTCCTTGTATAGTTCCAAAGTATTTTATTTCATTGGTCAAATGAAGCAGAGAAAATAATTCATGCAACTCACCCAGAGTTTATTAGAAATATGACTTAGCTTGTTAGTCTCATCACCCATGTTCAAACTATACATCAACAAATAAGCCACGTTCCCAATAAATTTGAGGTCTGTCCTGAAAATTGTAATTACCTTTTCTTAACCAAGTTCGGCAGCCCATCAATATCATTCAACAGAGTTCCTGTCTGTGAACATAGTTTGTACAGTTAATGGAATTTAAGCAGCAATACATATGTGCAATAACGCAAATATAAAATGTTTCATTAACCATGTAGGCATCAGTCCTATGAAACAGAGTGACATGAGAACGAATATAAAGCATGCAAATAAGAATCAAATAACTTGCAGAAATTGCTCGATGCCATATGCTATTTGATCAGTGAACGATGCGATAGAGGGCTCTAAACTTAGAGTTGGAAGTAAACCTAGACTTCCAGAAAGTAAAACAAGAGTTTAGGCTTTCATAAACTCAGAGCGTGCTGAGTTGCTTAACTTCGAGTGATTCATCATCTAATAATAATAATAAAACAGGGACAAATTCATATTCAGAATAAAAAAAATGGAATAAGAATAAGAAGAAACAGAAAGTCCTGATATTAACTGCAATGGCCAGCCATGGGAATGGAAAAGTGATTCTCAATAATATATCAAAATGAAGGTACCAAAAAGGCGAATAAGACCGGAAGTTTTTTGAGGTAAAAACTGGTGCAATCCATATATTGACGTGCTTTTATCCAAAGCTCAAGACAAACCCTTCACTTCCACTCTTCCAGAGAGAAGGTGGAATGGTAAAAAATAGGCAGTTAGGTCGAAGCACAGGTGCCAAAAATTAAAAAAAAAGGCAAAACAGATTTCCAATGTCAGTGCACCGAGTACACCGATCATCTTCACATAAAACCACACTAAAATAGCTTCCCAATTTTACTATATTTAACATTTTCTTGTGAAACCACACCTGTTCGGACTTTTCCATAAATTCATTCATGCTCCTTGAACTTCTAGTTTCTATGGTTTCTTGTTTCAGCATCTTCTAATTCATAATTGAATTTTTTTTTTTTTTAAGTTTCTCGCATTTTTTTTTTTTAAAGTTTCTCGCATCTTTAAACCTCAAATTTACCCAGTCGCCAGTTCATAACACAAAATAAGTTCCCAGAGAAAGGCCATTTACAAAAAACATAAAAATGATATGAAATTGAGCTTAAATTTTTCTTAAACAGCAGCTCATTTAAGCTACAACAATGCAATAGTCTGAGATTATGAAACCAACGAGTACAAAATAAAAAAACAATAATTACCATATGGAAAAAAAAATAAAAACTTTAGTTTCATTACTCGATTTTATTTACTTTCACTCTTATTTCTCCAGTTTAATTGAAGCTTTAGTTCAAACATGAAAGAGTTAGCAGAATATAAGCAAGACTCAAAATTCATTCTTATGTCAAATTTTCATTATATTAAATAAAGGCACTAAAAACCCCAAGAAAAAGAATGAACAAGGAAAATTTGCACCGTTTTGGAAAATTTTATACTTCCTCCCCGTGACAACTAAACTCACAGATGAAAGGTGCAATAGAAAGCCAAGAAGCCAAATTCAGCAACTCAGAAAAAAACAACATCAACAGCATTCCAGTTGCTCAAAAGTCAAATCTAGAGCAAATTTGAAAAAATCAACATCATAAAAATTAAGTCTTTGCATTAGAAAAAAAATAAGAAATAAAAAACATTCAAGTTCAGGAAATTATACCAGCATTAGAAGGCAAGCAAGAGACTTTTGAGCAGCCAAAAAGGCGTGTACGACTGCAACTTCCACAAATGAACACGCCATTAGCTGCTTCCTCAAAGCACAACAGCGAAATTTACCCACCTCCATTATTCCCAAACACAAAATTGCCTAAAAACACGAAAAAGCAAACAAGAAAAAGAGAGCAAAAATTATAAGAAACAAAACAATGGACTTAACAGAGAGAAACTAAAAGGGCTTAGGGTTGGTTTAGCCGTCTAGTGTGTGTCCAAAAGAGTGCTGAGAAGAAAACTGCGGTAAGACTCTAGGGTTTTGTGGGTGTGAAATAGAATTTCTACGTTTTAAAGGGACTAAAATGTAATAGGTGTAAAACTTTTGGCATCTGGGGGTGCTTACTGCTGTAGGATCCAGTGACAGATTGGAACAATCACAAATGTAGGCGCTTCACGGAGAGTGACGAACAAAGTGGACAAGTGGCAAGCTAGAAGATCGAGATCACGGGATTTTGGCATCTGGGGGTGCTTACTGCTTTAGGATCCAGTGACAGATTGGAACAATCACAAATGTAGGCGCTTCACGGAGAGTGACGAACAAAGTGGACAAGTGGCAAGCTAGAAGATAGAGATCACGTGATATCTGCATCCTGATTGGCCGTGACAATGGTTACTCGTATTTGCCCGTCATGCCCTTGTCTGTAACATGTTTTCATGTATACTGTTGAATAGGTTGTTCAACGTTGCGGGTCAAGTACTAGGGAGGCTTTAGGCAAAATTGATAAGATATGCGTCTCCCTATTTAAATTCAAAATTATTAATTAATTTTAATCATATATTTTATAAAATTCATTTTTTCAACCATATATTCCATCAATTTTTATCAAAATTTATAAATAAATAAATTTTAATCCCCACCAAACAGGCTAAACTAATGGAGCAAAAAATTATGGGCTGATATTACGTTGGTGATAGTCTAGGGAAAATGTGATTATAGATTTGAGATTCTGGATCCACTCATTCTTCCCTTGGTGCACAACATTTGGTAGTAGCCATAAAACTGTTTATTTATTTATTTATTTATTTATTTATTTTTAATTCTTGTGTCCGCCTTAGACGATTAATTTTGGGGTTTGCAATCCGACCTCTCTTCACACAGATCAGGTAAACCTCGGATTGTGCCTCAAACTGGCCAGGGTCCAAGAACCCCCCCCCCCCCC
>CAIGRN010008069.1:0-10213 GCA_903798345.1 Fraxinus anomala | reverse complement strand
TTTTTTTTTTTTTTTTGTGGCTTTGCCTCTTAATACATTAAAATAACTTACTTTTTTTATTAGGGTCTGTTTGAGCCACATTATTTTGGAAAAATTCATTCTGGAATAGTAAATTGATGGAGAATGTGTGATTGAAAAAGAATGAAAAATTATTGATGTGATGAAAAATATTATTTTATTGAAGAATGTGTGGTTGCAAATGAATAGAAAAATCAGAATGAAAAAAATTATATGTACCAAACGGGGGCTTAATTTTAAATGTAAAATATATTTTCAATCAATGAAAAGCTAAGGCTTTGTTTGATTGCCACATTTTACATGGAAAATATCACATCTGAAGAACACGAATTCTACTTTAACCGTTTGATTACAACGTGAAAATGAAAATCGAATTTCAAAGTTCAACCACTTTAAGTTGCACTTTTTTTATTTTCATGGAAAACGAATTCATATGAATTTGATGAATTTTTATTTTCCAACTAACACGGAATTGAAATTTCTTTCCACATTTACCTATCAAATGAACTTTAAAAGATTGTTGGACCATGCCAACTACACCCGCAAATTCATAAACACATACTCCCCTGAATGGATCCCACACCCAACCCACAATGGCCTCTAGTCCTCATATTCAACAAAACATCTATTTCTTGAAAAAAAGCGCCCATTTGCTTGCTCGCTCACTCACTTTCCACTTTGACCGATTAGATGAAGTGGGGTGAAAAATAAAATTTTAAAGGTTTGGAATTGTGGGTGGTGAATAAAAAAAATTTGGGTATAATTCGTAAAAGAATAAAAAATTTGGATACTAAATTGCAATTATTACTTTTTAATTTTGATATTTTTACTTTTTTAACGAAAATTTTGACGATAGGGGATTTTTAGCACAAAATGTTTTCAATAGGAGGATTTTTTAAAATTTTCAATAAATATGAGATATATCTCAAATAGAAATATTTTTACGGAGATTTTCTGCTATTAATTCTTATTTTTTTAGTTTGTGAACTTTCAACTTTGTACAGTCCACCGGACGTCCATCCATGGGTTAGGAATGATTATTCATATTCGAATAGAAAAACATTTTTCCAATGAGATTTGTGTCAGCTCGTCGTGTAGTAATGGAAACCGAACCCACACGGGACAATGTAACGCTGTCCACTCTGCCCCATACTCGTAGCCCCTGCTTTGGGCCATGTTAGATGAACAGGGCCAGGCCGACATGGCTCTGTTCATTTAGCCCTTCAGATTTTACACCACCTGTGAGTCTGACCAATATTTTCTTTTTCGTAAATTAATTAGAATCATAATCGAGTCAAAACTGTCTAATCATTTGACTTCCCTTTACTTTTTCTTTCCAACCAACCCCAATTCAAAAGTCTTCGTTTGCTTGTGAATTAAAATTAAATTTTTAATAAATTGTGATAAAAATTTTTAAAATATATAATTAAAAAGTTAATATAAAAAATATAATTAATATTAATTATTTAACTTTAATTTAAATTAAAATTTAATTATAATTCGAAACAAATAGACCTTAATTTACATTTTACGGAACACGAGACTATTTTTATTTATACACGTATATTATTAATTCAAAATTAATAATTACTTTCAATTATATATTTTTATGAGACCTACAATTTTTCGATCACATTTCATCATATTCTATTAAAATCAACTGAATAATCTATATACCAAACAGAAATATAGTGCCTGTTTGACCTTTTTTTTTTGGCTAAAAATATATTTTAGAATAGTAAACTGATGAAAAATGTATAATTAAAAAAAAAAATTTAGTTGCCGTTCAATATTATTTTATTGAAAAGAGAAAAAAAAAAAAATTTGAAAAAAACAAAGATCAAACAAAGGCATAAATAGAATCCCCACCCTAATGATCTATCCATGTGCTATCATTGTCAGCTTGCACTCACCGACGCTATAGTCCTTTATTACCTCCCAAAAATCATTTATTTAATTCATATCCACGAGTAAAATGAATAAATAAACAAATTGCGGAATAACAATAATAAATGGTAAATCGGTATAACACAAAAATAATTAAAATTAAATCACAATCTCTTTCTATTTCAGAACACAATATTAAAAAAATAATTTAAAATCCTTCCTAGAAAGCAGTCACACAAAAACATGACCCCGTGGATAATATAAAAATGAAAAGACAACACAGATAAGATGATAACAAAATAAATTAAAACAAACCTTGAAAATGACAATTTAGAACATCAGTATGGAGGCAAATACCGAAACTGACACTGTGAGCAGCATCTTTATCAACGCTGGAGTCTCCAAGGCGCCGGCGGCATTGTCTGAAGTACTATTCTGTGAGTCTGCGGTGGAAGCTTCTGAAGGAGATCCGGCAGGAGAGCTCGTCGGAGGCGCCGGGGGAGATAACAACGACGAAGGAGCGGTTGCAGATTCTGGGGCTGGGCCTGGAGATTCAACCGCGGGAGCAGGGGAGGGAGATGTCTCTGGTGCAGGTCCTGGCGCCGGTGCCGGAGCCTTTCCGAAAAGCTCTGTTGGAAGAAGCAAGCCGTCGACGGTGAAAATGCAAAGCGGAGTTGAGTCAAGGATTGTGGAAGCGATTCTGGACGTGTCAACTCCGGTGTCGAGGCTCACTGAGTCACCTGCAGTCGTGACGCTCAGATCATACTTCCCGGCGCCGTTGGTAGCCAAGGTAGAAATCGAGCTCTTCGTTGTTTTTAATGTTCCGATGGGAGTATAGCTGGCTAGGGCGTGATACTGCAAGAGCGACACCACTTCAGCATTTGAGAGCTTGTTCAGATCTGGCACTTTGGCCGCCTTGAAGGCCTCATCATTTGGCGCGAAAATCGTCAAACCCTTGTCAATGGCTGACTGATAGGTTTTCAAAACCCCTGAAGAAAGAAGAAGCGATGCAAATGTCTTGCACCCTGCTTTCTCAAGTAACCCAGTAATGTTGACGTCAGACGCTGAGGGAGCCGGGGCGGTTAAAATCGCCGGCGCATCAATTGGCGCGCTGACCTCGAGAACGGAAATAGTGTAAGGCTGTTGTTGAACAGATTTGGAGTAGGTGGATTCAAGTTTCGAGCCTGGAACCCCTGAGCCGAAGCCGACTTTACCACCCTTGAGATCAGTAATGTTGACAAACCCTAGGTTTCCGGGGGCATTTCCAGTAGTCTGGTATAATGTGGTGGATAGAGTTGAACCATCGGAGATCTTGTGTAGCTTTCCGGCATCGAAATAGTCTAACAATACGTGTAGTGCCAATTCATTCTTAACGACGGAAAGTGGATGTTTGCCGGTGATGGAAGAGAGGGCGCCGTTGCTTAGTACTAGAACGGTGACGGGTTCGCGGCTGTTGATTTCGTCGGCGAGTTTTGTTTGGCTCAGTAAGTTGTTGAACTCGCTGTATTCCGGGTAAGCCTCAAGGATTTTGGTAATGTTATGGCCGCCTGGTGCGGCAGCGGCGGCGGCGGAGATGAAAATGGCAAGCAAAGATAATACAAGGAAGAAATGGTGGAATGAAGCCATGGTGAGACGTAGCTCTCTCTCAAAGCTGCACTAAAAAGTACTGAAAATAAGATGGAGCAAGGGTCTGGGAGTTATTTATTGTACTGGGGTTAATAAACCATGATTAGTGTGTAGAGTATGGTTATAATTTAACTAGGGTAGAGATTTAGGTTATGGAAGTAATGAACTGGGGCATGTGAGTGTGTGTTTTGTTTGGGGCACAGCTGGATCTTGTCTTAAACTTTAAGGTTTGCTGGCATTATACCTTGTGTTCTTCTTTTTCTTCAATGACGGAAATAGCCCTGCCTTTTGTTTACCGTTGGGTTCACAACGGTTGTTTGAAATTTGAATGTTAATCTTCATTTTTTGGCTAGAGCAAGGACTAATATGTGGTTTAAATATTAATATTGATCATACTACATGTACATAATTGTTGATATATTGATTTATACTCACGTGAATTGTCAGATTTTAGAACATTGATCTTGACAATATTTTTTCTAATCAATTATTAGATTTTTGATACATAAATGAGTGTTAATTAAAGTTTATATTTTGTGTGTAGAAATAGTTTAATCATATTAATATTATGAGGAGGTGACCAAGAGTTTAACGGGAAAATGGAAATTTCTAGAATTTATATGGTGGCTCCTGGGGATGAGAATGGGACACAAAGTATCCAATTCTAGTGGTTGATAACTCTTGCAAACTGTACACCACTTTAATTTTCCCTTTTATTCTCAAAAAAATTGCAAAAATCTTGAATTTCAAAGTTTTCTTAGTAATGTCATTTATTTATATTAGAATTTGGGTGTGAACCAAATTTCTTATTGAAATAATTGAATTTTTTTAATTGAAGTACATGTTTAGAGAAATTTAGTTTCGAATGCTTTTGAAGTTCTATATCAAGATGAAGTTCTATTTTAAAAGTTCATTGAGAGTTGAAAATTGGTATTTGACTTGAAGAGAGTTTGAGATGATGAAAACAAGTTGGAACGAAAAGAAAAAAAGATGGCACAATGCTCGGCGCCATGATGTTGACACCCCTGTTTAAGATTCTACCTTCGGGCGCCCCAGGCGCGGTATGTCTGTTTTAGGATTTTCGTGTTATTCTCTCATTTTTCGTTTTAGACTCGATTTTTTGGCATTCCACTTCATCAACAACTCTACTATGAAGGTTAGGACATCCCCTACATGTTCCCTATAAATATTAGACTTTTCTATACAATTTTATAGTGTGAGAAAAGTGATTACTAGCTTTTGGGATCATTGTAATATTTATCAATATTCATTATTTGTGATGCAATAAAATCTCCTAATTTCTGTGTCATATTTTTCTTGTATTCTTTTACTTCCGATAATATACTTCATATTTTACTATATAACTTCAACTCTCAATCCGGTGGTTGATTTCATATCAAGTGGTATGGAGTGATACGTGATCGTTGAATTCCCAACAATTGGTATCAAAGATTATGGACATAATTAACGCAACAAGTGGTATCAGAGTTTAAGTTCAACAGTCCTGCAGGAACGCAGTGTTTGATATGTTTGAGGTTTTTGTTCTTAATGACTTCCATGAAGTATGTCATTTCGTTTTTTGATTGGAGCACTAGATTTTCGCTAGGCAGGTTGAGATGCATGCAGTACTCGCACAGCAGGATTTGGATGATGCATTGTTGGGAATTAACAAGATGCCCGCAACTTTGACCACGGAGGAGAAATTACTGCAGGATAAGAAGACAATTTCTCATATTCATTTTCATCCATCGAATATCATTCTTCAGAACATTTTGAATGAGGGTTCAACAGCTGCTTTATGGTTGAAGTTTGAGCAATTGTGCATGACCAAAAGTCTGACAAGCAAATTGCATCTCAAGCTTCCTTTATACTCTCATTAAATTGCAGAAGGAAGATCATTGGAAGATCACTTAACTGTATTTAATGAGATAGTCATTGATTTGAAAACTTTGAAAGTAAAGTATGATGAAGAAGATTTGGCCTTGATCCTATTGTGTTCGTTGTCTGTTTCATTTTCTTCATTTAGAAACACGATCTTGTATAGTCATGATACTTTCACAATAGATGACGTATATGATACTTTGTTTTCAAAAGAGAAGATGAAGTATCTGGTTTATGATGCCAAAGATGGAGAAGGTCTAGTTGTTCATGGTGGTTTTGGAAGGGACAGATTGAAATCTAAGACCAGTAATCAGATTTGTAACTTCTGCAAGAAGAATTGGCACATGAAGAAGAATTGCTACAAATCATAGAATAAAAAAAGGTTAGCTGCAAGTCGATATGGGAAGCAATCAGAGACTTCAAGTAAAGCAGAACTCGCAGAGAACATTGTAAGTGATATGAGAAGCAATCAGAGACTTCAGGTGAAGCAGACCTCGCAGAAAACATGATAAGTGAGGGAGATCTCTTGACTATTTATGACATCAAGTTTAAATCAGAGGAGGATTGAATTCTTGATTCAGCGTGTGTGTTTTATATGTGTCCTACTAAGGACTTGTTTACTATATATGAAATCGTTTTCAAATGTGTTGTGGTTATGAGAAATAATATACCTTGTTGGGTTGCTGAAATTTGTATTGTCAGATTGGAGTTATTGGATAGAACAATTAGAACACTTGACCATGTTCGACATGTTCCAGATTTGAAGAAGAATCTCATCTCGTTGTCTATCCTTGATTCAAAGGGTTATTAGTTCTCTGGTGGAGGTGGAGTTTTGAAAACTTGTAATGGTGTCCATGTTGTATTGGAGGGATAGAAATGTCTCAGTTATACATCTTGTAGGGTCGTACAGAATCTAGAAGAGTCAATCAACACAGGTTCAGTACCATGGTAGACATTCAATTTTGCAAAATATCTTTAGGAGCTTGTAAATGGTCGGATTTGAAGAATATAGTTCAGTGGAGTTCAGGAGATATGGATAATGCCGTTTTGTCACCATAACTTACAGTGCCATTATATTCTATTGCTAGGGATGAACTTAGTGAAAAAATGAATGTGGATGCTGATTTTGTTGAGCACGTTTTTAGCGTAGTAGGTGTCCAGTCTAGTAAGGGGTTTTCTTTAAAAAGTATATGTGTTTGATTATGTTTTGGTGCGTGTTACAGCCCAACTTGGTGAATTTTAAAATCATTATAATTTTTTGAGAATTTGAGGTAATTTTGTAGAGTAGTCGTTTGGATTCATTAGAAGAGGTTTAGTATTTTGTGTTTGGTTGGAGAAATCAGTTTTGGTTATTGTTGAAGAACCAGTTCAATCTTTGCAGACGGATTTTCTTCAGCAGGTGAAGAAAATTTTGGAGTTTTGTTCGTTGTAGTGAAATTTGTGTCAATGTGGAGATTGTTATAATTTGTGCGTGACTCGAATTCCTTGTTGACGTAATTAAAATTTTTTAATTGAAGTGCACGTCAAGAGGAATTCAATTTGAATGCTTTTAGAGTCCTATGTCAAGTTGAAATTCTATTTGGAAGCCCATTGTGAGTTGGAAATTGGTATTTGATTTGAAGAAGAGTTCGGAATGAATAAAACAACTTGAAACAAAAAGAAAAGAAATTTTTTTTTGGCAGAACACGTTTGAGATTTTGCCCCGGTGTCGGACCGGTGTTTCGATATTTTTGCGTTATTATCTCATTTTTTGTTTTGAATTTGATTTTTTGGCATCATACTTCATCAACAACTCTACTAGAAGGGTTTGGACGTCCCCTACATATTCCCTACAAATATAAGGCTCTTATATACAATTTTATAGTGTGAGAAAAATAATTACTATCTTTTAGGATCATTTAAATATTTTTCCATCTTCATTATTTGTGGTACAATAAAATCTCCAAATTCTTCTGCCATATTTTCTTGCCTTCTTTTATTATTTTGCTTGCAATCATATACTTCATATTTTACCGTATAACTTCAACATCTCAATCCAGTGGTTAGTTTTATATCAAGTGGTATCGAACGATACGTGATCCTTAAATCCTCAACAATTGATATCAGAAATTCTGGACATAATTAACACAACAATTTATTTTTCTAAAATTTGTCATACATGAACGCACATTCTCTGTTTAAATGACAATTCATGTTTCGTGGGAAGCCTTTGTAATGATGAAAAAGGTCCAAATTGAACAACTACTCGATTCAAATGGGTGAAAATCATTTTGTAGATTAGTTAAATTAATATTTTTTGAGAATATTCGTCGAAAAGGACATTTATAAGTATACTTATTTTTTAGGATGCCGTTCTTACCCTTTTGAATGAATTGTCGCATTATCAATTACAAGTGAATATGAATATCTACGTTAACGAGTTATTGATTCTGTACATAGAAAAAATTGTAGAATTCTTTTTTTTTTTTTTTTAATGATGGACTTTTGTAATTAGAAACCACGGGGGAGAAAGATAATAAGAGAAAAATTTGAAACATACCTTTCCATAGAGGTGTAAAAATGGATGGATCCATTCCATGTAACGAAACGGCACAACCTGATCTCGTTAAAGGATCGGTGCGTGTCGAGCTGAGACTACCCCATAAAAAATGCATAAACTCGGGATCTACTCGTGGCTCCGTACATAAGAAGACTACCTTGTTTTATCGGGTTGATATTGAAAAGGCAATGTTAAGCTTGTCTAATTAACACTTCAACATTCCCATCTCCACGCCACATTGACTACATCAAAGCCATTAACATTCACCTTTTTCCCTAATTATGTTTGTCCCTTTTCACCTCCACCAACCCCTTCGCAACTAGATACCAGATGAGGGGAGAAGATAAAGTTGTCTTTGTGCATTACAACTGGCGCACCATTCAGGCCCCTTAGTGAGAATTTCTACTCTCAAAACGAAATACTTTTGGGTTTGGTGTTAAATTGGTAAGAGAATTTGTAATAATTATTAATAATGAAAGGAAACAGCCAGTGAAAAGGATAAGGTACAAGTGACTATTTCAACTTGTGGACAAAGTCCTGCAGAATTGGCACCAAATGTATTCTATTTCTAGTACGATCTAAAGATTCTAAACAAAACAAAAAGCCTGTAATATCTGCAGGATAAATTGTTCACGTGTAACAAATATTATCAATTATTTATTTTTGGAAGAATTCTTTTTTTAATTGTTTACTGGCAGTAAATGAGTGATTTTTTTTCCTATTCATAATAACGAAACAAGTTGTTCTTTTCCTACTGCGAATGCTTTTTCAGGTATATTTGTTGTACTTCTCGAGTCCCACTTCTTGTTTTCCAAAGGTGTCAAGAGTACAAGTGGGGCTAGTGTGAAATTTTTCTTTTTAAGAATTGGTTTGGTTTATTTTGAATCTTGTTCGTGGGTAGTACTTTTTAGATTAGAATTTTTATGTAGCGATTAATCCACTCAAAACACAGTACCATGATGCTGCTAAGGTTGGAAAAACAGTTTTCAACTTATTTTTAGGTGAAGAAGCACATCACCGATGTAATTATTGAGCACATTTAGTGTGTCCTAAATAAGGGCGATTCTTATAAAGATTTATTTTTATTAATTTAAAGAGATCGACAATGTCCTCACTTGCAAAAAACGTAAATGTCAAAACAAAGGAGTTTAGAGGGTAATCGATTGACCTCAAGCCACACATGCCAATTTATTCACAACACTAAGACATTTGTATTGGATATTGTACATTAAAATTTAAACAATTTTCAATGTTTAAAAGCTTGATGATCTTTGTATTTAGATAGAATATTTGAAAGGAGGTATACATTTGACGATTCTCTCGATTAGTACGATTGTAAATCTAATATACCACGATTTTAGCATGCAAAAATTGTTCATATGTCCGGTCTTTAACAAAAAACCCATATGAATCTTTTTATTTTTATTTTTAAAACTCGTTTTTAATCACACATTTTTTATAAAATAATTTTACACGTAAATTCAATTTTTAAAAATTTTTTTTAACCACACTTTTTTTCAAAAAATCACAATTCTAAAATACATTTCCCTAAAAAAAATTAGGGCTCAAAAAGCAGCATAGTATTCATTCATATTTTTCAATTAAAACATATCTCCTCTATTAGCGAAGCACAAAATATGCTCAACCTAGAGAACAAGAGCATGGAGGCTCAAGCCCAAGTAATGTTTACAAGCCCATCTTTACTCTCACCTGTATATAGCCCACAATCAAAGCAAAATCAATTGGCCCGTTAACAAAGTTACAGCTACACCGAGCGCCTGCGCCACTTTGTAAGTTGAAGAGTGCTTTTTAGTGCTTGACATAATCTTGTTGGTTGTGTGATCTAATAATTATTTTCTTCGAGTACTCTCCAACCACAAATTGAACAATAAGCATAATTAGCAAAACAATACCAATACGTTCAACTTCGTAGAGATCATCACGACTCAAGAGATTCTCAACTTCATGTGTACGTAATTCACTCTCGCCAAATATTACTTACCCACAACGATGTGACAAACGTGTATCACATACTCAAGATAAGGTGCAATTTGCCTAAACCATTATTTGATTTAGCTAAAAAATTGATAAAAATTATGTCAAAATCAATTATTAATTTTAATCTTACATTTCATGAGATTCACAACTACTATCAACTTTCCAACTATATATTTCATGAACCTTTATTAAAATTCACTAAAAAATTGATGTTAAAGTGAAGAAACAAGCCAAAAAACTAAGGAAAATAAGCAGAAAGTCAAC
>CAIGRN010008063.1:0-12325 GCA_903798345.1 Fraxinus anomala | reverse complement strand
TTATAGTTCATTTTATGTGTTACTTTTGGCTTGTCTTAACCTGTTCGAACTTTGGGTATTCATGCTGGCAAATATTGCACTTCTAGGATTTGTATTTCAATGTTGCAGAAAGTCCTTAACTTTCGTCTTGTTCAAAAACCTTCATTTTTTTAAAGCAAAGGCTACAAAAACAATGGAGTCTTCAGCTAGTTGTCAATTCCCTGATGATGTTCAACCATTCTGGGGAACACTAGGAAGTTTTACAAGTGAATTTAAATATTACTTATCTACACTTCTTTTTTATTGGAAGACTGCATTTCAATTTGTTGTATTTGCTGCACAGGGTTGTAATTGGTTATGATGAAGGAACCATCATGGTCAAGCTTGGTCGAGAGGTACCTGTTGCCAGTATGGACAACAGTGGCAAAATCATATGGGCTAAGCACAATGAGATTCAGACTGTTAACATTAAGAGTGTGGGGGCAGATTACGAGGTATATGAATTGGGTTGCTTATTAAATTGATACAAAGTTGCTTGCTTCTTGTAGGAAGATTACACATCTACTTTTTCTCTCAGGTTGCTGATGGAGAAAGATTGCCTTTGGCGGTTAAGGAATTGGGAACCTGTGATCTTTACCCGCAAGTCAGTTTTCCATGATAATGCGAATATGTTAATTTATCTAAGAGATGTTCTTATCATGTAGAGCTCATGCCTCTCCATGTAGTTTCTGTTCAGAGCCATTTCGAGGACTTGTGAACCTTATCTTATAGACTTATTTTTTCTGGTTCATGAATATTATGGATTTAATTGTGATTATGTTTATCTAAATGATATATGGCAGGTTCTAGTCATTAGATTATGGCTTCTTTACAGCTTTAGCAGTTTCTTGCTGTGCGAATAGGCTAAAACTAAGACTGAAAACTTCATAGATATATAATTTTGAAACTGTGTTCTTAGCTTGTTCGTTATTGCTTTGCTTGATGCTTAAGAGAGTGTTATCGACACAGTTTGGATTTTTGTGTCTGTTTCTAGCTCTCCTTCCCGTCTCATGTGTAATTGCAGTAGAGTTTCTTCTGCATCTAATTTTTCTGGACATTATGGACTGTAGAATGCCTGGAGCAACCTATACACTTAGTTTTAGGAGAGACAATGTTGAAGAAAGATTTTCTTATCTACTTTATGTCGTATGTGTCTTTGAATACTGATTAGTGTCCAAAGAAACATGCTCTGCAAACCCAATATCCATGTTATTTGATGTAATATTTGGACCGGCCAAGTTCTGGCACCTTGAACCTTGGCTGCCTCTCTAACCTGCTTTAATCAGTATATGTTATTTTTATCTTCTTTAAATTGTTCATAATGCACTGAAATTCAGATTTTCTTGCGTAATTGCAATTGTCTTCTTAATATCACTATTTGAAAGATTAATCTAGCAGTTGTAGTAATTGTGTATCACTCTGTGTTGGCATAGTGTTGATTTCCTTACTTTTGTTTCTTTGCAGAGCTTAAAGCATAACCCTAATGGTAGGTTTGTTGTTGTGTATGGAGATGGTGAATACATTATATACACAGCATTGGCATGGAGAAATAGGTCATTTGGA
This sequence comes from Fraxinus anomala, assembly GCA_903798345.1. NCBI lineage: Eukaryota > Viridiplantae > Streptophyta > Magnoliopsida > Lamiales > Oleaceae > Fraxinus > Fraxinus anomala. The sequence goes on along the minus strand of CAIGRN010008063.1, from coordinate 10,744 downwards.
TCAGCATTGGAATTTGTTTGGTCAACGGATGGAGAACATGCAGTGAGGGAAAGTACATCAAAGATTAAACTCTTTAGTAAAAATTTCCTGGTTGGTTATATTCCTTATATTTATTCTTTGCTTCATCCTCTCTTTCTTGCAGGATTGATTTGAATGAAAAAAATGTCTGTTACCTATTATGCCAATGTTCAGCCACCCCTGCCTCCTCGCCCTACTCCTTAACTAAAATCTCATTTAGAGCCTGTTTGACAACCATTATTGTAGAAAAAAGAGTTTCGAATAGTGATTTTTAGGAGAATTTGTGGTTAAAAAGTGGGGAAAAGTTTTTGGTCTACGTGTAGAATATTTTATTGCATAAATATGTGGTTGAAAAATGGTCCTATAGCAAACCATAAAACAAATTAATAGGTGTCAAACATGCACTTAATTGATATCAAATTTAGCTATAGCTACGACTGGGTGCTACAAAAGCTTTCTACTTGATGTCCATTATGAATGTGTTCTTGTTATATATGATTTTGTGAATCTGGTACAACTTATCTTTAGCTGTTCATGTATGCTGCTTGCAGTTTCTCAAATATTGTAATCCTGCATAATCCTTTCATGCCTGTTCAACTTGGTCCAAAACTATATTCAAAGTCTTTCCCAGCTCATATACGGGGATAACATTTAGAGTGATGTTCTCTTGCAGGAGAAAAAAAGCATCCGACCGACGTTTTCTGCTGAGCACATATATGGGGGGACTTTATTGGCAATGTGCTCAAATGATTTTGTTTGTTTCTATGACTGGGCGGAGTGCAGGTTGATTCGACGAATTGATGTTACTGTCAAGGTAAAAATGGTACATCTTTAGCTATTCTTTTCTTGTGCTGCAGTTTTGGACATACTGATTCTGATCATTGTTTTTTTTATCATTCTCATTAATATTTTCCAGAATCTTTACTGGGCTGAAAGTGGTGATTTGGTGGCCATTGCTAGCGATGCATCATTCTACATACTCAAGTATAATGTGAGGATTCTACTAATCTTATTCTGTTATGAATCTGCCTGCAAGTTTATTCTTGGGATATCCTTATTTCTTGAACTTGAGTGGCTTTTATACACTGCAGCGAGATGTAGTTTCTGCACATCTGGATAGTGGGAGATTAACAGATGAACAAGGTGTGGAAGATGCCTTTGAGCTTCTTTATGAAATTAATGAACGAGCGAGGACTGGAATTTGGGTGGGGGATTGTTTCATTTACAATAACTCTTCTTGGAGACTCAATTACTGCGTGGGAGGAGAGGTATGGTTTCCTTTTCATGCATTTTTACAATCACACATCTCCAATCTTATTCTTCCAGAATGTGAGGAAGCAATGTGTTTTTATGTAATTTTGTAGGTGACAACAATGTTTCATTTAGATCGGCCTATGTATCTTCTAGGATACCTTGCTAACCAGAGCCGAGTTTTTCTCATTGACAAAGAATTCAAGTGAGTGGGCTAGCGTATGCTTTAAGAAGCAGAAACTATTATGATAATATTTGTTTGTTTTAGGATTGGGGATTCTATTTTTACAACCGTTAAATAAGTGTCTCTTGATTCTTTGCAGTGTTATAGGTTATACTTTGCTGCTCAGTTTGATTGAGTATAAGACTCTTGTAATGCGTGGTGATCTGGAAAGGGCAAATCTGGTTTTACCATCAATTCCAAAGGAGCATCACAATAGGTTTTTTTCTTCAACTTATTTTTTGACTCCTGGATAAAATTTGCATAATAAAGTAATAAGCACACAATCTTCTAACTAAATATGTACCCAAGGAATTACTTTTTACGTGGAATGACTGTCATAAACGGGCATGATTTGATTTCTGACTAACTTTATATCAGGGTGATCATTTTGTGCTGTTGTGCTGCTTTTTGCTATCATTTTAATCGGACACGAAGTGAACATAAGCTGTTTCATAGTTATTTTATGAAGTATCACATTCTTTTTTTTCTTCTTCCAGTGGGTTAATTTATGCGGTCCAATACATTTTAAACTTTTTCCCTGACGTGCTTGGAAGATGGCCATTTGCATTCAGTGCAGCTGATGCTATGACTATTCTATGTTTCTTAAAAAAATAATAATAAATTAATCGAAAATAAAAGAAGCCAAATAGGGAATAAGTGCTCAGGATACTGTTTTTATGTTCTTTTCTCTTTTACCATGTTATCCAACTTTGATGCACAAATTGCGCAAGTCATTTATTTATCTTGATTTTGAATATAAATGGATCCCTGTCCCCAGTGTTGCTCGCTTCTTGGAATCACGAGGAATGATAGAAGATGCACTAGAAGTTGCTATGGATCATGACTACAGATTTGAGTTAGCCATACAACTAGGTAAACTAGAGATTGCACAGGTAAACATTGCCAACTTGTAAGTTTCGGGGTTGTAATTAGCAGCTATGAAAACTTATTATGTTGCACTTTCAGTTTTCCCGGCTATTGAGGCGCTAAAATTTGGATCTCTCAATATTATGCTTTAAAGAAGCACGTGTTGCTTATAAGTGCAGGTTTTTCTGTTCTTTTCTACAGGAAATTGCCATGTTAGCACAGAGTGAGTCTAAATGGAAGCAATTGGGTGAATTAGCTATGTCCACTGGAAAGGTATTTATCTTATCCTCCATCGTCATTATCATCTGAACTTAAAAAGCATAACTATTTACATGAAGAAGTTGTGGATGATGTGTTTTATCATTATGTCTTATAGCAGTTTATATAGTCAAGTAGCTTCAGCTATTTTCCAGTTGTCTGGAAAATATGACCCCTCCTTTTCTCCGTGAGAACCTCTTTGATTGTATTAACTTGAAATGCTATAATTCTCTGACTGCCCAAATGAATTCATTTATACTGCACAATAGCTCTGAAGGGTCCTCCTCTTATTTCCATTTAGTTGATTTGATTAGATATATCTGTTTATTGTTTCCTATCTATAATCTTTTTGTATCTGTATGTCTTCTATCTTCTACTGCAGTTAGAGATGGCAGAGGAATGTTTGAAGCAAGCAAATGACTTGAGTGGTTTGTTGCTACTCTATTCTTCTTTAGGAGATGCCGAAGGAATAACTCAACTTGCCTCTCTTGCCAAAGAGCATGGGAAAAACAATGTTACATTCCTCTGTTTATTTATGTTGGGCAAATTGGAGGACTGCCTTCAACTGTTGGTCGAGAGGTAATTTTAGCGATCATCTTTGCTAGCTGTTGTATGTATTGGTCAGGGTGATTATATTATAAATCACAATTTCTTTCCAGCAATCGGATACCTGAAGCTGCATTGATGGCTCGGTCCTATCTTCCCAGTATGGTGTCAGAAATTGTTGCTCTTTGGAGAAAGGACCTCAATAAGGTTGTCATTTATTGTCTCATATTTGCAGTGGTGTATTTGAATTCTGCATGTTTGAAAAAAGGGAAAACTAAAGCAAATAGTATATTGGAAGTGGTGATGCAATTATCTCATTCAGAACTTCCAATTTCGTTCTCTTTTCTTAAGAAGTTACCCTTACTGGTTTTCGATTTAATAAAATCTTATAACTTGTTTCTAATTAATTAATATTTCAGTTAGACTTTTAAAAACACGATTTTTGCAGGTTCAACCAATATCAGCATTCTGATATCTATGTTGTCATTTCAAACTCTAATATAGTCATGTTGCATTCATTCTTGATTCAGTCCCGAGTCTTTACAGATGTTGAATGTACTTCTTTTCTCTCTTACCTTCTTATTCTAAAGATTCTAAGAGGGTGTTTGGTGGGGATTAAAATTAGATTTTTAGTAGATTGTGATAGAAGTTTTTGAAATGTGTGATTGAAAAGCTATGAGACCCATGAAAGATGTGGTTAATATTGGTTGTTTGACTTTGACTTAGATTAAAATCTGATTTTAATCGTAAACAAACAAGGCCTAAATAAGGTGAAAAAAGAGAACTAATTTTTTTTGGAGATGGGTTGGAACTAGGCACAGATATCTGATTCTCTAATCTTCTTTTCTACTTCTGATATGAATAACTAGAATGCAAGAGTGGAATATCAAGTCTAAAAGAGTTAGCAATTAATCTCTACCACTTCTCTAATATGGATTTTATGAGTTGTTTTAGTAAAATTCACGAAGTCTTCAGTTATGTCATGGGAAGACCTTAAGTCGAGAGGTTAAAACAGCCAAACATGATCCCTCTCCCCCACTTGAATTTGAAATGTTTCCATGCTACATGCTTAATGTATTTTATGAAATTGTACATCTCAGCATATTGCTTTGTTCTTAGTGTCCTGGTAGAAAGATTCTATACATTCAAGTAGCAGATAAAGAACTGGGTCATACATCTAATCCTGTTAAATTTACAATTTCATTATGGTGTTGAAACATATCTTTCTCAGATTTTGTTTTGAATATACTCGAAAACTTCCTGCCAACCTTTCTCGCTTTGCCTTGAGAAACGAATGCGAGGGGTGTCATTGTTTATAAAATGTTGGGACTTTCTTCATACAAGTGACTAATTTTAAGAGCCATTTGTGCTTTTCCAATAATTTAACAGTGAGGAATTCTTCATTGTTTGATCGGGTTGCACTGTTGAATACAATTTACAGATAAATCCAAAAGCTGCAGAGTCCCTGGCCGATCCTGAAGAGTATCCAAATTTGTTTGACGATTGGCAAATTGCGCTTGCTGTTGAATCCAGAGTCGCTGAGACGAGGTGTCTTTATATATCTTTTAGTTGATAAGCTACTTGTGAATAATATACACAAATTTGAAATCACTCCAGTTCATTTCTCCTGTCTTACATCTAATTTCCAAGATCATAATAGATCATATTCATTCCATTCAATATAGCTGTATTATTTTTCTTGACTTCTTTCTGAAATGTTGGTTTTCTTTATACTAGCTGTCCTTGCAACATTTCTGGGGGATATGGGCATAACCTGGCTTGCTTTGGTTAATTTTTGAAGCACGGTTATGTTAGGACTGAACAATAAGTACTTCCAACTATTTTGCAGGGGTAATTATCCCTCAGCAGCTGAATATGTACAACATGCAGATAGATCAGTTGCAAGCCTTGTGGAGTCTTTCAGAAACATGCAAATGAATGAAGAACCACTGGAAAATGGAGTTTTGGATCATGAGGTATGCAAACGTTTTTGCCAGCTCCAAGGAAAATCCTTTTCCCATTATTTTGATAAGATAATATTCATAAACATGACAGACGCTAAATAGCATGCCCTGCATTTAGTTTAGCTTTGTTTGATCTCTGCCAATTTTTTATGTTTTAATTCTGCGAAGCAGCAAGTTAATTTCAAACTGGCAAAGAATCTCATTACCTATTAGATTTGCACTCTCTGTATGATACCAGACTCTAATGGTACAAACTGTGTTTTTTAGACTTTGTACAAGTTTTCTTCTTGGATCTTTATGCTGGTGCTCAGTGCTTGATTCTGTTAGTTTCTCCAGGTTCCAGAACAGAATGGAGATGAGGTACAAAAGGAAGGTCAAGATGAGGTCCAAGTAGAGGAACATGATGATGGCCACGAAGAGGCAGTTGTTGTAGATGCGGACTCTACAGATGGTGCCGTACTTGTGAACGGTAACGAGGCTGAGGAAGAGGAGTGGGGTATGAATAATGAAGGAAAACCGTCAGACTAAAAGAAATTCGTTGGGCCGGTGTGAAATTCCCAATTTTGTTGTTGGTGATTAATTGAATTTCTTTTAGCTGCCGTTTTGACCCCATCTTTTGTAGTTCAGAAATGATATTATTTCATTATTATCCATTGTATTCTATTCGTTTGTGCCTAGAGTGCATTTTCTCATCTCATATACCTAGAATTTTAGAATGCAGTTGACACTGGTGTACTAGGAATTAATAAATTGTTCCACAAGTTTGCTGCCTGATTTGGTGGCATCAAAACTTGTTATTTACTAAGAAAATATATTTAAAGAGTGATTTTCACTTTGAAGTCTATTTTGGATTCACATAATAAGGAATTATTATATGAAAAATTATATTTATCGGAGTATAATTTTTGGGTCTGTACCGTGTTATGATCTCAGTCATTTGGATTATGCTGTATCTTTATAAGAGTGGGCTATGAGTTACATAGCACTTGGATGAAATAACTTGTTGCTAAATCTCACGCATTTACCTCATAGGACCTTGAAATGTCTCTCTGTTTAAGTCGCTGTTTGAAGATGAACTTGGCGTGCAGTCTAGAATTATGATAATCATTCTATTATTTTCATAGGTTATTTGTTTTATACTTGTATCATTAACCATCCGCATTAACTATACAATTTGTAATCCTAGTAATGTAACCTTAATGCTTTTTTCCCTTACACTTTGCTGAGTTGGCAGTGCTTACACCTCATCACTAGGTCCACTCAAGACAGACGGTTCCTGCTGTAGCTGGTGACTTCTTAAGGTGAGATTTGAAGTGTGAAACTGTTTCAGTTAGAGAATTTTTAACTCCCTTTCCATTTTGGGTTCTTTTATAACGATTATATGCCATCTATTGTCTTTGTTCAATCTATCTTCTGTTGTTTAGCAGACATTCGACCGAAATAGCTAAAACTGCAGTCCCTTCTTGTTGATCTTTGTAGGTGTGTAAGGTGTTAAATGTATATTTAATCTCATTCGCTACATCTCTTATCTATAGGGGAAAAAAGAGCTTGTATGTCCTCATATTTGATCGTACTTTAGATCTACTTTTATTTATTTGTTCCAGTGTATACTTGTAAACAATTAAACAAACTAGGTAAACTGGGGATTTTAATCCACTGTGCTTTTATATGGTCTAAATCGACCGGGATTTTCACCTAATAGTAATCTACTGTAAGTTTGACCACCTGGTTGGTTATTCTTCATGTGTGGTGGGTCTGTCAAACTTTGTATTAACCAGTTTGTTTGCTGCTGATTTGTTGTTATGGAACTTTTTTTCGATTGAAATTGGTTGACTTTAAACATCGAGGGAAGCCATGTTTTGTAGTCCTCTATTATCTTTTAAATGAAGGGTTATATATATATATAATAATTCTGAATATGTCGAGGACATATAATCTTTCACTTCACTAGTTCAGAGAAAACATGCAATCCTTCTGTTTATTGCGTTTCTTGAGTTGCATTAGATGTCAGATATTAGATTCTCTGTTTTTACGCATGACTTTATATATAGTTAATGTTCCCAGGTAAGCTAGAGGTTGCCTGAAAGAGGTGATCAAGGGACCCGATGTCTTCCTGCCAGTGGTGTGATTTTGTAGCGCAACAAATTTTTGACTTCTCGAGCACAGGCTATAGATTCCAAAACTTATAAATTGAGCATAGCTGTTTTTTTTTGTATCGTTTGATGCCAATTTTACCCTTTAAGATGCCATTGTGAATTGTAGATAAAGAGTAAATGTTGGTATTAGCACTACTATTCTACAGTTTTAACACATCATACATTGTGCCAGGAAATAAGTTTCTGTTTTGAACTGAAACCCATTTTAGTACCCATTTTTGATGTTTCATATAGATATACTTTTTTTGTATCTTTTCTTGTTTTCCAATACGTGGGTCTCATTCTTTTGATCGTTAGCATCGCAGTCAAGCTTTGCATTCTTCTTGGGGAAAATTAGGATTTAGTTCTGTAACCTTTGACGTGGTGTGGTTATGGTTCTCCAACTCTCAAAATGTGATTTCTAAATAGATATGTGATTTTGAGTCCTCACTTGACAAAAAATTGTGAATGTTGATATCAAAATTGCTCGACTTTCAGCTGTCCAGATTCTCGAGTTTCAGTAGGTTGGAAATTAAGAATTTCAATTTTGAAGGTTGGGCTCGTAAAAATATATTTGGAGTATATTTATAACAAAAGATACCTGATTTATGCAAAAATAAATGATTTTTGATTATAGAAACTTGTTTCTAAGCTGAAAATAGTAGCTTTTGAAAAAAGAGACATTCCTGTGCTTGTTTGGTGGAGCAAGTTCAAGAGTGAAAACAGCTAATAAAATGAAAAGTAAATCACTGCAGATTGTTGATAACATCATTGAATTCAAGTTAGCATAGACCTGCGTATATCACCAAGTTAAGAAAATTTAATCACTCCTATGACGTTGACAAGTAGTCTATATATGCTAAAGATTAAAGAGTTGAATATATGACCAATTTCTTCAAGGTAATGAGTAGTTCTTAGTGCACTTTGTTGAGCAGGATTCCACACGGTTATCAACCTTTTCTCCATCGTCAAAACACAGAAACAAAATCAGAACCCACAAAATCTTCAAGGTAACGAGTAGTTCTTTGTGCACTTTGTTGAGCAAGATCCCACACAGTTATCAACCTTTTCTCCATCTGAAAAACACAGAAAAACAATATCAGAACCTCCAAACCAGAGAATACAAGAAATTTCACTTTTAATGACGAAAATTTTAGACGCCAATAACTAATTTTTAAGTTACTCCTTGGAAAAAGAGTTATCAAGAGACTTTTCAAGACAACATTCTAAGAATTTTCGTCGGTAAAATGAAATTTCATGTAGTGAGAGAGAGGATCTAATTACTTGGTTTTTGTTTAGTGCTAATAGTGGAGCACATGGAGAAGGCACATCCAAGTTTGCAGAATCCAAGATTATCCACATCTTCATGAACACCTTGTGGGGTGTCTGAAAATATGCATTGTTTCAAACAGCGTGTAGCGCAGGAACAAAGGGTTTGAGAAGGTTCAATCATACAAAAAATAAAGCATTTTGTGTAGCAAACTTTGAAAGAGGCACAACACTTCCCAGTTAGCATTCCCAAAGCCAAAACCAACACAACTGCTCTTAGAATCCTCACCTCCATTGTAAACTCTATTTGCTCTTATCAAGGTGGAATTGGCCTATGAGAGACCTTATATTGTGGTATCATTCTTTTATAGAATTGTAAATGCCTTTAGAAACCAATATTCTTTTATGACTCCACAATGGTAGGTCCCTGACCTTCATAATGATTAACTGAAAGGATATTGACCAGCTTTCTATGTTTAAAACTTTCTTTATGTATATCTAAACGGCATGTGAAAGGTGGTTTTATGGCATTAGTCGAACATGTTGACACCGGACTTTGTCCTTGTCCAAGATAGACAATGAATCAGGTATAGTAATTAATTGAAAACAATTCAAGTAATATGAGATTGGAAATGAAAATGCGCGATGCTATTGAGAGGTCAAAGCGAAGCCGCATTTGAATCCAAGCACAATGAGATATGTTTTGAACCTCTTTTATGTATATTCTTGGAGATTTTAGTGAAGCTATAGGCTTCTTAAACTTGAGGTACAATAATAAATTACGAAACTTCTTAAAGTAGTGAGTTTTGATAATAATGAGAATGATTACAAAGGCGAATGAATATAGTTTTTTATGTTGTATTCATCGATCTTCCTCAAACATATTATTTTAGTTTTAACCATTATTAAGAATAATTCCCTGCGTATAGGGAATTATTAAAATAGTGCTGTATGGTGCGTTTTCTACCATTATTGTGTAAAAAACCAATGAAAAATTGTTCAAGTGTTCTTTTGTAAAAATTCTATCAAACTGTTGTTTTAAGAAACGTGGAGACATGTGATTGTTTTTTGTCTTTTCCCGTGGTAAGTAAGAACTTCAGTCACATTCTAGTGGGCATGATCTAAACCAAAATTTGGATTAAAGATTCTACATTTTCCTTGCAAACAATCATTTTGTCCCATCCTAAATGCATTCCACTCATAGTTTTGTGTTAAACTCAACTATAAATTAATTAGAAGAGAAAACCCACAGTAGTTAGTGCTAATCTAAAATAAATATATCATTATGTTATTATTCTTTATATTTAGTACGTAGAATTAAATAATATGAAATAAAATATGAAACAAATATTTTACTTTAGTTTTGTCCAATCGAGTTCAACAATTAAATATGTTATATACCGTTGGGTAAATTTTATAAGTGGTCATTGAACTTTCACTAAAATCTCAATTGGGTCAATTAACTTTAATTATCAAAGTAAGTCCTTGAACTTTTAATCTAAACACATTGACATAGCAACCGTTTTACCATTTTCATTTCTAGGGTGTCACAAAGAAAATACGTGAAAGATTAATTATTGTATGATATGTTATGAGGTGTAGAGAAGACATTCTAATTTATATACTTCTTCAAAAAGCACAAAACATTCCAAAATTTTGTTTTCAAATCACTCGAAAAAGGAGGAGAAATGGTAAGTGCCTAGGCAGGACCTAGCCTCTTAGGTCCCAACGTTGATTTGCAAAATATTGAGAACACGTGATTTTTGCTAAGGGGAACCCGATTTGTTGTCTAGGCGGCCTCAAATTGCAACCCAGGTGATCCATATACCATGCATGTACGTTTTGCTCCCTAATTCAATGTTTCTTTACAATTTAGTCCCTCCAACTTTAAATCCTCCCAATTACGTTCTACCATTTCCAACTACCTCCGAATTGGTCCTTCATTTTTTTAAACTCTTCCACCTTGGTCTTTCAACTTATATTTCCTTCAAAATTGATCCTCCAAAAGTGTTGAGAATGGTCAAGTTTGTTCCAAAATTTGGTTTTCAAATCACACCCGAAAGAGGAGGAGAAGTAGTAGAGCTAGGGGCGGAGCCAAAAAGATACGTTAGGCTGGACTGAAATTTAATTTTTTTTAATGAACTTATACCATAAAAGATGCTCTAAACTACACGAGATTTAGTTTAAAAGATTTTAACTTCATGAATGGACCT
>CAIGRN010008062.1:0-10363 GCA_903798345.1 Fraxinus anomala | reverse complement strand
GTAGATCATATCCACTGAATCACTCAAAAGGAATTAACTTGCCCTTGTTTGGTACCAATTATTTTCAAAATATATTTTTTTCTATTTTATTTCAATTATATATTTTTTAATAAAATAATATTACATGCAAATCCAAAAATTTTCCTTATTTTTCAACTACACATTCTCCATCTTTCAAAAATCTTGCTTGTTGTTTGTCTTCCTGATTGCTTTTCCATTCTGGAATTCTATTAATTTCTATTTGAAAGCTGCAATCAACCTCTTTGAAGGATCTTTAGTTGTTCTATAGTTACACACCCATCACTCGTATAATTGTGAGATATAGAGGCTTATTATTTTCACGAACCGAAATTTTTTGCTTGTCATAAAGTTTTATTCACTTATGCTATACCTACTATTTTAATAGACTTTCTATTCTCCTCGGTAGTCTTTGGCCCTCTGATATTCGGACTCTTCGAAATAGTTGGAGTACCCGTGTCGGACATGACAAAACATGGATATGGGTATGGGATATGTATCGAGTCCTCCAAGTTTCAAAGGGACACTTCGTCGTTTTTGCTTCTTCTTCCTTCTTTTTCTTCTTTCTTCTTTTTTTTCTCTTTTTCTTTTCATTTTCTTTCCCTTTTCTTCTTTCCCACTTTTGCTCTTTATAAACCTTGAGTCGTCGCCGAGAGGGTGGAGAAAGGCGGCTAGGTTTTACCTTCTTTTTCTTCTTCTTTCTTCTCTTTCCATTTTCTTCTTTTTTTTTTCTCCTCTCTCTGTATTGGTGGTTTGGGGTTGTGTTTGTATAAAATGAAAATGGGTTTCATATAGTACTAGTTAATGCTCCACTAAGTCCAAATTACAATCAAGTTCCTTATTTTCTATTTTATATAACATTTAGTAATTCCCATATTTGAAAACTAAACCCCAAAATTCTATTTTTTTTTCTTAACCCCTTATTAAATACCAATTTCTTTCATTGTGAATAATTAGTTTTGGTCCTTTTAAAATGACATCATGGATTAGTAAAAAATTGAAGTTTGAAAGACGTACCCACGTACTCGTGTCTGAAGTTTGAACTCTTTTTAACCATGTTCTCATATCCTATATTTTAGAATAATAAAACATCCGACACTTAGATACGTACCCGTACTCGATACCCATACCTGAGTCTGGCATCATAGGTCTTTGCTCCAGCTATTTGAACTTCAATGATGACTATCCATCTTGGACTTGTAATTTCGCTTATACCCACATTTTGTAGTTTCCTTTTTTGCTTTCCTTACTGAAAATGATTTTTCATGCAGCTTNTACGTACCCGTACTCGATACCCATACCTGAGTCTGGCATCATAGGTCTTTGCTCCAGCTATTTGAACTTCAATGATGACTATCCATCTTGGACTTGTAATTTCGCTTATACCCACATTTTGTAGTTTCCTTTTTTGCTTTCCTTCCTGAAAATGATTTTTCATGCAGCTTGCGTAGTTCGACGGAGTGGTTGGACTATGGACATTGACATATTCTTTCAGTGGCTTTCAGCTATACCCTTTTCAGGTGGTGGTTTCAATGATGCTGCCATCTCAGAAGGGCTTGCTGAAGCTCTAATGGTGTGTGGCGATGCCTTCCTCCTTGTAAACCTGTCTATTTAGTTCTTATTTATAGAGCAATAATACTCTTTGAATTTCTTGTTCGATTCAATATGCATGGGACAAAGTTTCTCAGCCTTCTCTATTTTCTTTTCAATTTATTTGAGTAACTTGTTTCTTCTGCTAAATCTCCTGATTCTCAGTTATATAGGGTATCAGAACTACCGAAATAAAGTTGGGGGACCACAATCTCCTTTCAATACTCTAGCCCAATATAAAAGAGTAGGAATACTTTGATGGTTGAACACTTTCTGGTCTTCTATTGGCCCCCACCTTTTTTCTCCATTGCCTTTTCTAATGGAACAGTTGGTGTGATGCCTTAAATAGTTTTTGCTTCAGTTTGGTATCAGTTGAAAAACCATTTTTTATCTATACTATACTATTATCCAACAGAGGGATTTTGTATTCTAGGGTGGCAACAAGACCCCTTTTAAAAATCTTCCACTTGTAGGCTTTGGTCCATGGCGTCATTTTCTTGCATTCCTGATTGACTTACTGTGAAGCTTCTTTAAAACATGTCCTATCCTTCACCACTTCATGGAATGTGAACTTAAAATTCTTGAGAATATCCATCTTTTTTTGAGATTATTGAAAAGATATGATGATATTGGTGCCTCATCCGATCATGCAAAAAGTTGTAATTATTTCTTTTAATGCGCATATTTACTTGCATACTTTATTTTCTTGTTTTGAAAATATTTTGGTGCATTGTTCAGATGTTCTCTGCTACAAATGGAAACCAAACTCAAAGTGTAGATGGGCTAAGACAGTGCATTCTTGTTGCTGCAAGTAACCCTTATCCATTACCCACTCCAGTTTATCGACCGCAACTGCAAAATCTGGACCAAAGCGATAGCATCGAGGCACAATCAGAAAGTCATCTATATGATGCAGAGACATTAGCAAAATCATTTGCTCAGGTACTGAAAAGTTGTTTTATTCTTCTGCCATTGCTTACCTTCTGAAATGTTTATTTTACTTAGTTCAAAAACACCCCTTTTTTTGCAGAGTGCAATTTCTCTTTCAGTCATCTGTCCGAAACAGCTTCCAAAAATTAGAGCAATCTATAATGCGGTAATGAATCTCAACTTTTGTGCTCCTTTTCTTGTTTGCCGTGTGTGTTAACTGTAATATTTAGTATTCGCTTTTGCTTATCATTTTGCTCAAATTACTATCTTGATCTTTTCCTTACACTATTTGTCACTCCATGCTCTCTTAGTATAGACCATGAAAACAGTTTTTTAGCTATTATTTCATTTCAATGGTAAATAGATCTTCATTTTGACAAAAAATTACATGAATTATTATGATGCATTTGACTTTTCAAAACCCTGCCAAACGTGCCTTCCTTACTCATCTGCCCATACATTGGTTGCACCCCGTTTAGGATACTTTCCAAAAGACAACCACCCTTTTTATCAATGTGATCAAGGAAAAAGTTCTATCCAAAAATGGAACTTTATAAGTCCAACACTGGAGCTATGTATAATATCGGTGTGACACCATTTAAAATAATTTATTATTGAGAATAGAATAAATCATTGCACTTTCTTTACTTGAAATTCGGAATCCTCGAAAGCTTCTGTGGGGTTTATTCTTTTTTAGATGGCAACGTATCCCACCTGTGATCAGACATAAGAGTCTGTAATGCTCCCCCAACTGTCAATTATGGTGTACTTTTGGTTTGAAGTGTTTTTCGTCCAGCAGGACAATCCAGTTTCAGTAGCTTTGTTCTAACCTTCTAATTTATTGTAGAGGACTCAACGTGAACCATAGCTCTACTCTATAGTTGTAGCAATCAGGTCAGGATCTATACTAGACAAGAACAGTAAAGTTCAATCGAGAAAATTCATAAATTGAAGGGTGAGTTGATGCATACTGTTCAGCAATAGATTCATGTTAGCCTTTTTCACTTCAACTATTCCAATAGTTACATTCAAGTAAAAAAAGGTATTTTAGCTGCTGACTGACTGATATGTGCTAGATGAAATGGTGGAAGCAATTATGCTGGCATGAACGATAAACACCACATTTCTCTTGTAACAATATCTGAAATGGTTGTTGGTAGAAGTTCTACAATTCAAATAGCTGTTACTGAGAGTGATGAAATAGCTGTTTTTTAGCTATGGCAACAAACTCAAGAGTTTATGAAAAAAGGGAAATAGGTTAGCTCTATCTCTCAAGTACCTGTCTATTGTTTGAGTTCGTTTTTCTTCCCTCACTGGATCACGACCCTTTGTCCCAGCCAGTAGCATGTGTGTCACCTGGGGCATAAGGAGGGCACATGATGACTTAATGTCGTCCCAACATTTCTTTGGTTTATCACCGCCAGAAAGTAAGAAACCCTGCCCGATCAGTCATGCTGATTATCACGGGTAATAGTAGTACAAATCTTTGTATTTGATCTGATGAACAATTTATGAACTGAGTAAAAGATATTATAACATATGGATTCCTAATAATGATAATGAAGCCTACACGCAGAAGTAAATGATTGATCATAATGCCTTTTACAACTGATTCCTCAAAATCTCTGCATTACTGACTTCCTGTTAATCATTGAATTGTCCTGGACTGAACGTTTTGTTCTTCTTCCCATGGAAAAGAATGTGCATTTCGTTTTACCAGAATAAGATTTGATTGCTATCTACAAGACAAATGTTTTATTAAGAATTTCATTTGTGTTCTAAATTTGGGAAAAAAAAAAAAAAAAATCATTTTTGACACCTTCCACGTACTCAGATTGTAAGGGTGTATAATCCCAGAGTAGCTCCTGGAAGTTTCTTTCTTTATTTTTTCCTTGTAGTGCTTCACCTTATACTGACTCAATTGAAAAATTAGTTAGGTTAGGTATACATTAATCTGATGCACATGATTAGTGTGAGTGAATCAGATACCTAGTACTTTATATAGGGGTACTTTTTCTCCTAGTTTCTCATTTTATTCACCGCTGAATGGATGTAGTTAGTTCCAATCGTATTTTAAAATGAAGGACAGACCTTGGTTTTGGAAGAATGAGAATTGAAAGATGCCTGGAAATGCAACTCTCTCTCTCTCTCTCTCTCTCTCTCTCTCTCTCTCTAATATGCTGTCATGTATGCTAATAGTAAGATCATTGTGTGTTGATTAAGGGAAAACGAAGTCCACGAGCTGCAGATCTGCCAGTAGACACTTCTAAGAATCCCCATTTTCTTGTTCTAATCTCGGAGAACTTTATGGAGGCTCGTGCTGCTTTAACTCGCTCAGGAGTGACAAATTTGGCATCAAATCAGAGCCCTGTGAAAATGGATGTGACTTCTGGTCCTTCCATTTCTGGCCCGGCTTCCGTTCCTTCCATTTCTGGACCAACTTCAACTTGTATTCCAGCAGGTAACTTTGCATGTTGAATGCTTAGTTTCTGTTCCTCTTTCATCCTCTCCCTTTATTAGTATTTGCACTTGCTTATTTGTGTAAACAATGATATGGTTTATATATACTCAAACTGCCCATCCAAATACACTTACCAAAGAGAGATCAGAGATGTCATTAGTTACATGTATATTTTGTTGGAATAGATAATATAATATGTATGCTTCGGTGACATTACCTTACCATTGTTAACTGAGGCACAAAATTGTCATCCAATATGTTCAAAACAAGCAATGTTTGGTTTGCAGCAGCAGGTTTTCAAAGAATTATAGTAATACCCTGTTTGAGCCCCATTTTTTAGGGAGTGTTTTGTTTTGGAATAGTGATTTTTTAATTTTTTTTTTTTGAGAATGTGTGGTTAGAAAATAAGGAAAAGTTTTCGATATACGTATAAAATTATTTTATGGGAGAATGTGTGGTTGAAAATGAGTTTTGGAAAAAATGATTTTTAAGAAAAATGGGGGCAAAACATAGGCTAATATGGAACTTGAAAAAATATGTTGGAAGAGTTTATAGAACATAAAAAATGTTAGCTATTAACTAGAAGCTTAAGATATACAGCCAGATTTATTACAGTAGAGGGTTGCAGTATCAATATGAATAATTTTTCTTTGATAATTCTCATCAGAATTTTAACGTTTGTGCTTATAGACGCCACTGACATTGCAATTTCTCCTCTTCAGCAAATGGTTCAGTCATGGGCCGGCAACCAATATCTGTTGGAAATATCCCTCCTGCAACTGTAAAAGTGGTAAGATGCATAACTTTCAAACATTGGTTCACTCATTCTAGGAAAAGCTAGGTGGTTTTGCTTTGCATCTCCACGACTCAGCAATTTTTGTGGAAGTTGACCCATCTTAAATTTGTTCAGGAGCCCAGCACCATTACCTCCATAGCTGGACCTGCATTTCCACACATTTCTTCTGTTCCCCGCACTGCTTCTCAAGCTGTTCCAAGCTTACCAACTTCTTCACCCATATCAACATCTCAAGAAATGATTTCAAACAATGAGAATGTGCAAGAAATGAAACCTCTGGTCAATAATGTGACACAGTCCTTGCGTCCAGCGGGTGGTGCAGCAGCAAATGTGAGAATTCTGAATGATGTTGCTCAAGCACGTCAGGTCCTTGCTGGAGGAACTTCTATTGGACTCCCATCTGGAACACCTATGCTTTCAAACATGATATCCAGTGGAATGGCATCTTCTGTTCCTCCTGCTCAAACTGTAATACCATCGGGGCCACCGTCGGTTGCTGTGTCGTTGCCAATGACAGGAACTGGCCAGGTTGCGCAAAACTCGGCTCCTGCATCATTTACCACCTCCACAGCTTCTAATATGCCTGGAAATCCTAACATTGGTATGTCACAACCAATGAGTAATCTCCAAGTAAGTGTTAATATGGGTCAAACGGTACCGGGGATGAGCCAAGGAAACCTTCCAGTCACACAAATGGTACAGAGTGGAATAGTAATGAATCAAAGCTTGATGAATGGAAGCGGTGCATCTGGTATGCCAACTGGCACTGGCGCTGGCGCTGGCACTGGCACTGGCACTGGCACGGGCACGATGATTCCTATGTCTCAACAAATGCAACCAGGAATGCAGACTGATGGTATGAATAACAATAACTCAGCAGCAAACATGTCCCTGAATCAGCATACATCAAGTACAATGAATTCTGCACAATCAAAATATGTGAAAGTCTGGGAGGTAATTATTAGATTTGCGCAAAAGAAATGCAGTTTGACCATTTCATGAAGTTGCTTAGGGAAGCTGTACATAAAAATTGCTTTAATGGTTTGTCTGGGTAATTTTTTAAACACTATAAGGGTATTTTTTTTATAATTTTCACTGCTGACTGATTATACCCGTAGCCAATTGTGATTTCATACTTAATGTTTGGGTTAAGATACTTTTGGCACTGCAGCCCCTGCTGAAAATTTGTGTTTCAAACACTTATCATAGGTGGTGTCATTCTTTCCTTTTGGCCAAAATATCGGAGGATAGTATTAAAGTGGATGATTAAATGATGCTATAATCAGGGTATGTGTAGGTTTTTGAATGAGTGTTATCTGTTAAATTTTATGAGGCTTAATTTAATCTGTAATAATTGATATTGGATGAGGTTTCCCCAGAGAAAGGTATACACATTTATTTAAAATGGAGTATCTGTTATTGAGATACAATTTAATGTATGTAAATGTGTACCTTGCGTTATTCCATAACCTGTTGTGATTGTTGTGTGCTAGTGGACCATGGAAAGGAAATGCTCTACAATCTGAATTTCTTCCACGTTCAGCAACTCTCACAAAGTTGGAGGTCAATAATGAAAGCTTTAGTAATAATCGAATGATAGTGTGGTGGTTAAAAGTAATCACAGTGAAGAATAGTAGGGAGTAACTAAATGTTACTCGGTATGTTGGAAGATAGATTGAGAAGTGAAAAGGTTTTGGGTATCATATCACAGCTAAAGTTTTTAGGTGGGGGGAAAGAATATGTGAGGAAAAAACATAATCCACTGACATGGGTCAAAGAAATTGAGCAGTAGAAGCAAATGCTCATAAAATGAATGCATACATTCTTGGATGGATGTCTCTGCCTAGCCGCAATAAAATATGAAACTCGATGTCTCAAAATGGTGAAATCGTGTCTGAATGTAAAACTAGGTTGAAAATGCATATGCTTTGACCTTGCGATATGGAGGCTAAGCATATGTTAAGATTTGTTTTCATTTTGATGTGCTCATTATTGAGATAAAAAGATATTTATTGGAACTATAGTAGAATTGAAGCTCTGATCTCACTTTGCATGTTCAACTGTTATGCTTTCACTATTGTGATACTATAGTTGCCACATAAAGCTGGAAAAGATGTTCTCCAGTTAGCCCATTCCTTACTATCTCCTCCATACTCCTATTGCTCATGTCAAAATATAATGGAAAGTGCCATCTTTTCCAATGCGAAGGAGAATTCTGATAATTTTTGAAGCTGTTAAAAGAAAAATGAAGATGAAAGTATGTAATCTCCATCAATGGGTGAGTGATTTAGCAAGAGAGAACTCGAGAACAAAGTAAATGAAAATTATCTCTAATAAAGTGTTCTTCTTTGTGCTGTTAACTGTTATCTAAGTTACCCAGATATCTTTGATGTAATTGCAAAGCTAAGCATCCTCAAAATATTTTATGATGAAATGGTCCAGGGTAACTTATCTGGGCAGCGACAAGGCCAGCCTGTGTTCATCACCAGACTGGAGGTATGTTTGCCATGTCCAAGAAGAGAGTTCATGCTATGGATAATGTTGTTTTCATTTTTAAATCTGTTAATTTGATGGGAATCCTTCTTTTTGGATACTCCTAAAATTTCTCATACAATGTCGCATATTGTGCATGCTACAATCTGGTTATATCTTTCTTGGCGTAAACATTCGTACATTACTTCTAATCTTATATTCTGCTCACTTGTTCCAGGGGTATAGAAGCGCTTCAGCTTCCGAGACGTAAGTCTACATATTCTCTGATGGTTTTCTCTCATTTTGCCACCTTGTTCCATGATTCCTTGGAGTTGTGCTGTTTGTGCAAGTTTGGTAGATTATACAAATTTATATTAATGAAAAAAAGGATTTTATGCTGCAAAGCTGTCTTTCAAAGGTGCTAACTACTTGTTTCTTTGGTGATTAGTGAGAGGAAGTTGTAGCTTCTGTAATGTGTTTTGTAGTAGAGATGTGGATTTATCTGAAGTATGTCTTCTGGATCAGGATGGAAAGAGAATAACCATAAATTTCTACTTGCCTCTTTCTAAAATGATCTAGTGTACACAAATCCTTTCAATTCTTTAAATATGCACCAAAATATCTTGCGCTTATGGCCAACTGTGCGTCAACCATTATTGTTAGAATATAGTCCACAACGTTAATATATTTTTTTTTTCCATTTAACACCAGTAGGTTTTGAGATAATACTTCAACATGATTCAAGAGCTGGGAATGGAAGGCCCACTATCAAGTCCACGTGTGTGAACTTTAGATTTAGTTGCATCAGGACTGGTAACAAAGAAAAAGGCCACTGTTTTAGGTGTTTTTGTCATCAAAGTTTCGCATGAAAGAACTATAGTTAATGAGGAAAGAACTAAAGATTTATTAGTTGACTTCCCTATTTGAAAAACCTTCCCATTTAGCTACACTTCCATACTGCTTCTTTCCCATGCATATGATGGCATCTAAAAAGGTACCCCAATCTCCCAGTTGTATTTCTGTAGCAAAAGAATGTTATCCAGTTATTTGAATAGTTCAGATCAATATACTGTACAGTTCTTTGCTTATTATTCTGCATGACATCTGAACCATTCCTCATCTTTATTATTCTGCATTATCAAAGAAAAACTTGTGTCAAACGGTTTTTGTCCCATCACTTTGAACTTCCAATTTATCATGTAGCATATCCTTCACCTAACTCTAACCTGGTAACTAATTAATTCTAGATGTTAAACCTGGTAAAAAGAGGAAGAACAAGGGTTCCATATACTGTGGGCTTTTGTATGAACTGTATCTTCATTCTTTTGCAAGTAGTTCTTGTGGAAACCCATATCCATATAGGAATGAAATTGTTCTAGAGAGAGAAAATGAGTCATAGCAACAAGAATGTCTAGTGGGTGTTTGATGGAGATTAAAATTAGATTTTTAGTAGATTGTGATAGAAGTTTTTGAAATGTGTGGTTAAAAAGTTGTGGGATCCATGAAAGATGTGGTTAATATTGATTGTTTGACTTTAACTTAGCCCGTGTTTGTCGTCTGGGTGTTTGATGGAGATTAAAATTACATTTTTAGTAGATTGTGATAGAAGTTTTTGAAATGTGTGGTTGAAAAGTGGAATTCATGAAAGATGTAGTTAATATTGATTATTTGACTTTGACTTAGATTAAAATCTGATTTTAATCCAAAACAAACAGGGCCCTAATATACATCGTCTTTTCACATAGATGTTGCACTTTTGGCAATTGATACGAGGGACCAAAGTCAATGACTAAAAGCATGAGGAGATTATTAGCTACTTGAGAAAGCGGAAGGGAGTATATATATGTTCCTATTGGAAATTTCTACATAAAGCTACGGAGAGTGAATTACTCTTTCAGCCTGCTAGAAAATGACTCAAATTGAATGAGCTACTGGTGCTGTGAACTAAATGGAAAAAGAAGAAAGAACGATAGATCTAGTAGTGCAGATTCCTCATTGAATAGAAATCAAATGAAGTATATTGTGCATAGGATCAATGATGTACATGATTGACAACTAAACCTAAATTGGTGGCTGAACTTGAGTCAACAGCAAGA
>CAIGRN010008055.1:0-10664 GCA_903798345.1 Fraxinus anomala | reverse complement strand
CCAAATCAGGCCGCGGACATGGTGGGTAGTAATTAACATACTTGTTTGAGCCCTATTTTTTTTTTCTGTTTTTTTCAAAAAATACATTTGTAATAGTGTTTCGAAGGATATTATATTGTTAAAAAAAATAAAGAAATTTTTTAAATTTACGCGTAATATTATTTTATTGAAGAATGTGTGATTGAAATGATGTTAAATCACTATTCAAGAATACATTTTGATTAAAAAATGAGGCTCAAACAAGTATGTTAGAATCAATTAAACTGTAGTCAATTATTTTATTTTATTTCTTGTCAAAATCTAATAATACTGCTTAGAGTAATGGCTTGCCTCCTTTTTAGAGTTCTCTTAAAAGTTTTAGTTGCAAACAAAAGAAAGTGGTCAATGTCCCAAGAGAGAAGTAGAGTCGGGAGCGTCTTTCAAATGAGCATTTTTCCAAAAAATGTATACGATAACATAACTTAATAAAACAAACATCATCTGCTACCCTGAAAGGAATTTCCTTTGTAATTTGGATATGAAATTTTAACTGATTTCTTAGTCTTGCAAAGATTCATTGCCCATATTTCCATGTCCTCCCTCACTTCCCAAATCTTGCTTTCTCTTTCCCAATCCCACATCTCCTTCATAGTCGAGCTCGAACCTGATTCCAAATTCGTTGTTCCAGATTGCTGCATGAAAATTTACGAAAAGAAGAATTATATATCAATATATCGACTACTTTATATGTGATCTAAGTATCCGTTGTTTTTTCTCTAGAGTTACAATCCTAAAATTTTACTCCAGCACTAGTTATTTTTTTATTTAAACCACAAGTTTAGTTTATAAGCGTCACAGTTAAAAATGTCAAATTTTCATCTTTTATCCGAAGATTCTTGTCATATAAAAGATTTTCTTTGATACCAAGAGGAAAAGAACAGCCAGAAAGGCATTACCACTGCAATGTTTTTCTTAGAAAGTGATTCATACTTTAGCGTTAGTGATGAAACAATATTCACTATCAAGATAAGACCAAGGATCGGATAAGTAATGCCCATTTACCTTTTTGAAGGACGATAGTGAGAACGACGATTTTTCTGCATAATCTGGTTCGCTAGATATGTTGACTGACTGATTCACAACCAAAAGTGCAGTCTTGATATCAATAAAGCCAACATTGACCATCCTTTTCAATACTCTAGCTTGGAAGGTCTTTCCTCTGAAACAGGAGATTTGAAATAGTGAAGTGAATCTTGTTTATTATGATGATGATGACGACGATTGCAACATATGCAAAGACCAAGAAACATGTACCTTCTACAATCTCTGAATGGTGACCGAAGTTCAGGTGCAGGTATCATGCCTACAAGCAATGCACACTCACCCAAACTAAGAAGGGACGGATGTTTCCCGAAGTAGAAGTTTGATGCGGATTCAATTCCATAAATACCATGTCCCCAGTATATCTGTAATATTCCATAATCTCCGTCACATCCAATAATATAAGACGTTCATGGCATGTTTGATCCATAGTATTGGATAGGACTAAACTACCGTGGACAAGATTTTAGGTTTTTTTGTTCTTCCTTAATACCCGTCCATTCCACAGTATCAAACATACTATCAGTGATTATTCAACTTTTCATTTTCTTCAATAACAGAAGTAGAAACTCTCAATAACATGCAATTCAAACATACAATTGTTTTTGAATTGACCTCCAGGACAGCTGAAAGTAATCCTAATTAGACTGCAAAAAATTATGAGTGAGATGCATGAAAGTAGGAGCATCTACACCAGCCACTATACCCTATTGGCATGTTTGGTAAAAGAGGTTAGACAATGCTAGATGGTATAAGAAATGAAAAAGAAACTAAAATCTTGTCCACTGTAGTGTTTAATATGAGCATATAGAAAAATCATACAGAACTCCAAATCATAGGCTTCTACATAAGCCCCAAGCCCGAATTTCTGGTGGTATATTCAGGCGTCAAAATCCAGAATATATTTCAAGAACTATCAATGAAAAATTCAAGAGCATATAGATCAACGTAAGAAAAGATAGCTTAGGCCATCTCCAGTTTTGAGGACAATCCTATTGAGTTGTTGAAAGAAGCCGTTAGTATTTCAGATGGGCATAAGTGTTTATGTAGTTTGAGTGAGCAGAAAAGTTTACATGCTCTAGAATTGGCTATGGATATGATCTTGATTTTAAAAACCTCTGAATATGAAATTGTAACGATAGACCCACGATATGTTGGACAGCAATCTATTTCTAAAGAGATATTCTAACAAAGCTACTTTACATTCGATGGTAAAAGAAAACCATTGGAATTAATTTCAGTGAGGATAAAGAATAGGCCAAAAATAAACAGATGCACTACAATGTAGTAACACAAAATGGTGCCAAATGAGTGAAGTGCACTAAATGGACTAGAACTGGAATGGGTTAATTAGAAAGATAGTATATCTACAGTCTTGATTAAGTGACAGGAACAGTAAACAGTTTAGAAAGTATATTTCAAATATAATACTTGGAAATATTCATCCAATAAACAGTTTAGAAAGTATATTTCAAATATAATACTTCGAAAGATTCATCCAAGGTATCAATCAACCAGATCATGAAAATTATGCCTCAATGAAGTTACAAGACAAGTTTCTCTGGTAGTTGACTTCAAAACATCTAAAAGAGAATATAGGAAATGGATTATCAAATTATTTACGTCACAGGAAAAGCAATAATATGAAAGAGAATGCCATATGAAATTGTGCTTGACCTTACACAAATAAGAACTCAAGATCCCCAGTTTTGAAATTCTCCTCTCCAGAGCTACAGCCAGTACCAGCTCAGTAAATTTCCTCAAAAATGTACGCTCGTTCTTCAAAAATGTGTTTTTGACAAGCTGCTAGAAGAATTGAGAATTTTAGGCTGTTGAGAAGAATTGGTTTAATTGAAGAAAGTAAAATAAGAATCTTTGACCAAAGATGCTACAAAAAAATAACGAGAAGCTCAGGCAAACTGAAATAAGCTAGTAGACTAAATAATCAAGCTTTTAGGGGAAATTATACCACGATAATAAGCAAAAAAATTAAGGTTCAACAAGATGAAAATCACCAAGAGTGTGGGAAAGAGAGATAAGAAGACAAAAACAGTTAGCCTTTCGAAAAACGAATAAGAAGAAATGAAGATTGAAAGAAATAGCAATTATTTCACAAAATTCACGGATTTCCACACAACACTTCAAAACCAAGGGAAAATGTCCCCATTTGAAGAAAATGAAATGCCGCTTGATGAACAACTTACATGTACTTTTCTATTTCTGAACTGAAATATACTGATATTCGGGGTCTGAAATATCGATATTTAGTAGTTTTTTTTGACAAAATATATTCTAAATTGTTGTATTTTATGTTATATAGGTAAAACTCAATAGTTGAACGAGGAATTGCGAGAAACAAAAGAAAATCAAGGAAAAAGGGCAAAGTCCAAAGTTTGATGACCAAATTGCAAATATTCAATAGTTAATTCGGACAAGTTGATACTTTGAAAATTGCTAGGAGACAAGTGGATGGAATTAGAACTCAAAAAGAAATGGAATATGATCAAAATATTATCAAAATCAGCTTCTAATCGCACAAGTTATATTCCAAATTTTTAGTTGAAGATTTAGATCAATTTTTGGCATAGTAAACGTCTGAATCTATTCCTATAAAAGTTGTATCCTTTTGAGTTAGCTTTCTAACGCACTTTGAATCGCCTCAATCGGATATCGAGAAAGAAAGTTACGACCAAAATACTGACTTCTGTACAGAAACAAAATCCGTGCGCAGACAACTTTCCTTATTCGATTGGAACTCTTTTGGAAACCAATTTAGGCGTGCTTTTAACCAATTTTCTACTCTTACAAATACCTAACAACAAAATACATATTTGAGACCTCTAATATAAATCTCATACTCCAATATTTATCCATTATTATCATCAAATGAGAAAAATTTATAGTTTTTGTGAGAGAATTGAAGGGAACTTGTAAGAATTCAATCAAATGGAAATTCAAAACTTGACTTTTGGGCAAAGAAGAGAAGGCGCAAGAGGAGATTCATAAGAAACCATTGAAAAAATTCAAGATTGCAAGATTCATCTTCTCAATTTATCAAAAATTCGGGTTATATCTTTTCATTTAAATATAATTATTGCAATTTCGATAAGTTATGCTAGTTTTATACATTGCTAGGATGAGATGAACCCTTATTATGAGTTTTTTGGTATTAGCTAATTATTTTGATGACTAGTTTTCTTGGATGTTTATTATACCTAACAACAAAATACATATTTGAAACCTCTCATATAAATCTCATACTCCAATATTCATCCATTATTATCATCAAATGAGAAAAATTTATAGTTTTTGTGAGAGAATTGAAGGGAACTTGTAAGAATTCAATCAAATGGAAATTCAAAACTTGATTTTTGGGCAAAGAAGAGAAGGCGCAAGAGGAGATTCATGAGAAACCATTGAAAAAATTCAAGATTGCAAGATTCATCTTCTCAATTTATCAAAAATTCGGGTTATGTCTTTTCATTTAAATATAATTATTGCAATTTCGATAAGTTAGGCTAGTTTTATACATTGCTAGGATGAGATGAACCCTTATTATGAGATTTTTGGTATTAGCTAATTATTTTGATGACTAGTTTTCTTGGATGTTTATTATTGTTTTTACCGACTTTTCAATTAATTAGCTACTAATTGAGATGATGTATTGGAATATATTATTATCGAGAGNAGGCGCAAGAGGAGATTCATAAGAAACCATTGAAAAAATTCAAGATTGCAAGATTCATCTTCTCAATTTATCAAAAATTCGGGTTATATCTTTTCATTTAAATATAATTATTGCAATTTCGATAAGTTATGCTAGTTTTATACATTGCTAGGATGAGATGAACCCTTATTATGAGTTTTTTGGTATTAGCTAATTATTTTGATGACTAGTTTTCTTGGATGTTTATTATTGTTTTCACCGACTTTTCAATTAATTAGCTACTAATTGAGATGATGTATTGGAATATATTATTATCGAGAGAGATAATAGGTTTTTAGCTAAAAAATAATAAACATTGTAAAGTTTGATTGAGGATAGAGATATACAACTATGATTTACATGGTTTCCATAGGTGTTCTAGATCGTTTAATGCATTTATCATGTTCGTATCTTTTATCGAGAGATAGGAATATCACATGAGAGGAATAGATTTGATAATTATCGAGAGAGTTTTCATTTACATTAGGAATATTGACCAACAAGAATGACTACAAATTGTCACTTTAATTTGTTGTACTAAAAATGGATTAACAAGGGGATTCGACATCTTAGCAATACTTGCATATATTGAAAAAAAAAAAAAATCAGTTAAATTATTTTCTAATTTAATCGATAATTTAGATATTAGTATAGAAAACTAAAACCTATTTGCTATTCAATTAAGGTTGCTATTAATTTGAACTCGATTGAATACTTAGTCATCGTGAGTTCGACACTCTACACACTACTATATTACTTGTTCATAATCTCGTTCACTTCACCTTTTAGTTTGTTAGTGTATGGAAAATGGGAGATGTGCCTAGAAATTCAGTCGCACACTATCGTGGACCTGATATTTGTTGGGATGAAATATAAGAGAAATGTGCATTGGAGATACTCCTAGAGCTTGTGTGAGAGAGATTTGCTTCTGGATATAATATATCATCATTCCTTTCTCCAGGTTCTTCTAACGTTGAAGCTTCAGTAAAATGACGCCCATAAAACCGCAAAAAGTTTAGTGATTCAATTCTTGGCTCACTCGATGGTATCTCACCCTCCAACATCGCTACCACACTAACCATATTAGGCCTCAATCCTGGCTCCTCATGAACACAACACAATGCCACACATACAAATTTCTCCACCTCTTCACTAGTCACTCGTTCCTCTAATCTTGGATCTGCAAGTTCTAAATACCTCCCTTGCTCATGCATCTCTAAAGCATACAGTGGGAAGTAAACATGACCCTGTACTAACGAAGATGACGAGCTGCCTCCAGCAGTACTGCTTTCACCTAGGCTGCGACTTTGTATTCGGAATGAGCAGTTTTTTTTTCCACTCACGAGTTCAAGTAGTACCATGCCGAAACTATAAACATCAGTTTTATCTGAAATTGCGGAACTTGTAAGCCATTCAGGAGCAAGATAACCGCGAGTGCCTCTCATTGTTGTGAATAGACTGGATTGTTCGCAACTTAGAAGCTTTGAGAGCCCAAAATCGGATATTTTTGCTTGAAAATTATTGTGCAGAAGGATGTTCTCTGGCTTGATATCACAGTGGATAATCTTCCTTTCACACCCATCATGCAAGTATGCAAGCCCACGTGCTGCCCCAACTGCAATTCCGACTCTCTCTTGCCATTCTAAGACAGGTCCATTACCAAAGAGGGTTTTGTCAAGCGAGCCACGATTCATATACTCATAAACCAACAGCCACTGTCTCTTTTGAGCAGAATAGCCTTTTAACTTCACCAAATTCATATGGTGAATATTACCAATTATTGCAATCTCAGTGCAGAAATCCTTCTTACCTCGAATGCCCAAATCAGTGATCTTCTTTACGGCAATAAGTGATTTATCAGGAAGCATACCTTTATATACAGTACCAAATCCACCGGACCCAATCTTATTCTTGAAATTCTCAGTAGCTGCCTCAAGCTCTTCATACTCAAATCTTAAGGGCAATCCAGGGATAGAAAAGTCCAGATCTCCAGAAGCAGGGGAGTCTGGTTCAACTAACTTTTCCATTCTCATATTGGGAAGCCTAGATCTTCTCCATAAAAAGATAACTAATGCAAATAAAAGGAAGAGGCCACTTAATGGTAATAGTACTACAGCAGCTGTAGGAAATCCTAGTGCACCATTTTTAAAACTGTTAGCACCACCAACATTAGTTGATGAAGCTCCAAGAAGTGTTTTAATATATCCAATCCGACCATTACTAGTCAACATAATAGATCCCAGCTCATTTTCAAGTAAATTGCAAGAACCCGAAGAGTTATCATAGAAAAATCCCAAACAAGTACAGTCATCTGTGCAGAGATCTTGACAGACAGATAAATTCACCCCATACCTGGCAGGCATGGTGAAATCATTACCAAAGAAGTCCATACCATGAGCAAGTTGCAAGTAAGAAAACATGGAAGAATTCAAATGACTGCCATTATTGGTTAAATTGCAAGAAACCGGCAACGAGTAAGAACCATCAGCCGGAACACAACTGGATGTATTATTTGAAGTAGCCAGGAAGCTAGACGGACAGGAACATACTGGAGCATCTAAAGAAGCACCATTGGTACATAATCCAAGCTTCCCACAAATGTATGGAATCTGACATTCATTAACTGGCCCCACAAAATCGTGCTTTTGGTTTGCTCCTGTGAAGCTACTGATGATGAACTGACCAGAGTCATCGAGCTTGGCAGTTCGAAAATCAGATGGAGGTATACTTACTTGGAGCACAACTACAGATCCATTTTGACCAAATAGATACAAACCTGTTTGGTTAAGATCCATATAAGCCACTACAGAATTTGAGTTCACAAAAGCCATGGTATCCATAGACAATTTCCAGTATGTGAGACCCTGCCACTGCAAAGTAGCATCGGACACAGTTAAAGAAAGTCTGTAATAGCCTGTCTGCAAATCGTCATTTGATACTCCACTGGACAACATTGTCCCAACACGCAAGTGCTGTCCAATCACGATTGTGTCTGTCGGATTTTGGAAGCTTTCCCACACTGTCCCATTAAATCTATCAAGCAAGATAAGATTTCCAGCTTCTGTAAGCTGTAATGAGAATGCTGAAGATCGCAATGGGGGTGTAGACCATTTAAAACTTCCATCTTGTTCAGTTATATTGATACCATTGGAGGTCAAGCTCATTATTCCAGAATTTGAAACCGGTGCATCGCGATTAGCAGACCAGATTATGGTGTTAGATTCCACGTGGATAACACATAAGTAGAATCTAATTTGCTGTGCACCGGGATTGAACATGGAAGCTTTAAAGGTTTGATTACGAGAGAAAATGAAACTGCCAGCAGCATCGACAAATCTTAGATTTGAAGCAGTAAAATTGGGGTAGGCAAACTCTGTAAACGAGATACAGGATACTAGCGCCAGAAACAAGGAGACGATATAAAGAAAGAATAACAAGGACCCCATACAGAGTACTGAGGAAGGGGAAAACAGAATTATGTTGGCTGACAATTGTATTGGTTATTGGTAAGTTTTGAATTGATTTATATTCGCTTTCTCCATCACTTTCTCTTCTCCACTTTCCCTCCCTCTCCTCCCGTTGACTAATGAAAATCATTCCTTTCTCTGTCTAGCCCAGCTTGACAATGATAGGTGACCCCCCTATAGAAATTAATTATATACAGCACATCGTGCAAATATCTACTGGGGTAGTCAGATGCATGAATCTCAGTGACGATATGACCTGAACATGTGTCTATTTAATGGAAGAAGATTGAATCAAGTCATTCTTTATTTACTAATATGAATCTATATCTCTATATAATAATCGTTCCTATTGAACAGCACTCATTGACTTTGAATTATACAACTCATAGCTCGTCATAAAAATTGGTTTCTTGTTGAACCAGACAAAGAAATAAAACAGATCTTAGACAATACCCAAATTGACAACAATGAACAATTACTACATATTCCTTTCAATAGTATCATTCATGCATACACGCGTCATGCTGAATCACATTAAGATAAGGATGAAAAATGAATGTACACAACAAATAACGCGAGAAACCCAACTTCTTTGGGACAAATCAACAAACACTTAACACGTAAATAGCACCGACGCATATACACAAGCATGTATATTATTTGGCAATATTACCTGTTGAGTTATGGTACTGCCGCCGCCGAGAGACGAGAATGACAAAACTGCGCGCGCCACGCCGATTGGGTCAACCCCGAAGTGGTTAAAGAAACGGCGGTCTTCATAAGCTACGACAGCTTGGAGCAAATATTTTGGGCAAGGATTCTGGCTCCTGATCAGCTGGGCTTCGGCTTGGGAAGAGAACGCAATGAGGTGTTTCCAACGGTGAGAACAGTCGGGAAGGAGGAGACGGGAACACAGGCGGAGAGATAAGAGTGTGAAGGAAAATGTGAGGAGAATGAGGTGTTTAGTGAATGTAGGAGAGGGGAAATGGAAAAGGTGGTGGTGGTGGTGGTGGTTGAGTGAGAAGTGGAGGCGGAAAGGTAGCGGTTTTGCGGTGGTTGTAAGGAAATGGGAAGAGAACTGAGAGTTGTATCTGCATGAGACGGTGGGGAGGGGTGGCAGCGTGGTGGCGGAGGTCATTTTATAAAGACTTGTAAATTCAAGAAGTGTGAGTTTACATACGGAAAGGAGTCACCCGCCAAAATAAAAAAAGTTGGGGACTGAATTGCAAATGTACTCAAACATTGAGGTGTTTTTTGTAATTTAACCTCATATTTTAAATAACCATTTTACAATTATGTCAACAAAATCGAAATATTAGCTGAAAAAATGGAAGCAATCCTACAAGTAATCAATCTCTCCCTTTTAATTTGGCTTTCAATCTCGATTCTAGATCGAGCATGTATCATTTTCGAGATCTAGATAAAAATTGAATGCAAATGTATCATTTTCGAGATTGAGTTCTCGTAAAATAGTCATTCAAAACTTAACGAAGACTCATTTCTTCCAAATGTTTTTGTATGAACGATTTCATGATTATGGTCGAATTGAAATAAACAAGTGTACGAAAATGTCTTAAAATTATTTAAGTAGAAAGAGGCGCATAAATAGCTTGGAAGAGCGAGTCTTTAGCAGTAATGAAGAAGCATAAGCAGATGGCAAAAACAGAGAAATTTAAGGATGTTCGCAACAAGTTAGTTAAGGATTCTAAGCAAAGGAACGGTAGTTGGGATTAACTACTAACCCGATTTAGTCTATAAAATGAAAAAATTGCATTTTTTTTTCCATGCAGAAATACATTCTACTCGTGTTTGAATTAGGGTTTACTTTGATTAGATATAATCTTGGGAGTTTTTGGGGCTTGTCAAGAATTTTACGAACTTCAGGTACTTTCCGTTTGTATTCTAGTTATATGTTACGCGTATCTTGAGATTTTTTCTTTCATAACAAAATGATTGTTTTCAACGAGCGTAATTGATTTAATAATTTAGATCTTAAAATTATTATTATTCGTTTAGATTAAGAATACTTGAACCTTTGATGGGCTCATTCTTCAAAGTTCAAGGGCATGACCAAAAACGAGTTAGAAATTGTCGATTTAGATTTCAGATGTTCTACAATTTAAGTGTCATTAAGTGACTTGACCTCTTAAATATAGTTATGCGAATTTCATTTAAGATGTCCCATCACCTAGAACCCATTTGATAGAGTTTCTACTTCTTGTAGACACTATTTTTTTGAGAAAAAATACTTTAATAAGTCAGTTTCCTCTAAAAATTCTTTTAACAAAACAAATTCCTTTCAAAAAAATTATCCAAATGTATTTAAAAATAACTTTTGATTTTTCAAAAATGGACCTTAATTAACAACTACACTACTAAACATAAAAAAAAAATAAAAAAAAATAGCATTA
>CAIGRN010008034.1:0-17813 GCA_903798345.1 Fraxinus anomala | reverse complement strand
CCTATTTTAAAAATCCTTGTCGCCATCCTTGTAGGTTTTAAAGCCATGTAATGAAGGAAGATTTGGTGTAAAATTCTGCCTTTTCATTTCTATACTTCGTTCGATAAGTTTGTTATGTTTTTAGTACAAACAGGTACAATATTAAATGATAAAATTGTTGACCTCAAAAAATGATGTTAACAGACGTCGTCAGGTCCACTCATGCATGCGCAAGCTAAATCCAACACGTAAACATCGATCAACGGTCAAGATCGCTCCAAAATTGGACGTGGGAGGAGCTCGACAACACGAGACGTTTTCGTTCGGGTTCCACGTGGGACAACGGGATACGATTGTACAATAATCACCAATCGCCAGAACTCAGATTCAATATTGTAATGAACCAGTGAGAGAATAAAATAGATTGCTCCAAATATTTAAAGTTGCATTTGTCTTCAATTGTTACATGGTGGGGGTATTTATAGTGTTACAAATGGAATGGTGACCCTTAGATCAAATTACACTTGGCTTCATCTCCTCGCCCAAGGCATCAAGTCCTAGCCATCAGTTGACTTCCCTAGCCCTGTAGAGCATTTAATGTTCTTACACTTTATTGACAAGACAAGACACAAATGCACTTATTACAAGGATCACATCAATCATTCNAGCCATCAGTTGACTTCCCTAGCCCTGTAGAGCATTTAATGTTCTTACACTTTATTGACAAGACAAGACACAAATGCACTTATTACAAGGATCACATCAATCATTCCAATAAGATCTTCATCATGAGTTCAATCTTTGCACATGGGCTGCTATTAGCCTCGGAGC
Source organism: Fraxinus anomala (assembly GCA_903798345.1). Lineage (NCBI taxonomy): Eukaryota > Viridiplantae > Streptophyta > Magnoliopsida > Lamiales > Oleaceae > Fraxinus > Fraxinus anomala. Next base: position 17,003 of record CAIGRN010008034.1, on the reverse strand, counting down.
CACTTGGCCTCGAAATTTACTTGGGCTTCGTTCTCGGAGCTACTTTGGCCTCAGAATTACTTGGGCATGTAGTCTCGGTAGCTCGATGGGCCTATAGGCTTGGCAGCTCGATGGGCCTGTAGGCTCGACAACTCGGCCTACAGTTTAACTAGGATGGCCATGTGGTGGTATCTTGTAACAAGTCATAACAATAGTCCCCCAAGTCCATGTGTAATTATTTATGTTATGCGTGGACTTTTATTAATTGCCGAAACATGTTTCTTGTTATTGGATATCACAAAAAAATTAAAATTTTTGATTCATCATATTAGTCCCCTAAGTCTAGGCATAAATATTCATATTGTGTGTGGAGTTGATAGTTGTTGTGAGACCGACTTACTTGCATTGTTTTGGAGCTGAGGCAGAGAGAATTGCTGAACTGCCAATGCTCGTTTTGTTTTGGAGCTGAAGTAGAGAAGAATTGTTGAACTGCCGAGGTTGGAGCTGAGGCAGAGAGAATTGCTGATCTGCCAGGCTGGAATCGAGGTAGAGAAGAATTGCTGAACTGTCGAGGCTCATTTACTTTGAAAATAGCTGATTTTTTTTGGAGATGAAGCAGAGAAGAATTGTTGAACTGTCGAGGTTGGAGCTGAGGCAGAGAGAATTGTTGATCTGCCGAGGTTGGAGCTGAGGCAGAGAAGAATTGCTGAACTGCCGAGGTTATAACTTTGAAGATAGCTGAACTTGTTTTGGAGCTAATACATAGCGAATGGCTGAATTGTCGAGCTGAAAACTTTGAAGATAACTGAACTTGTTTTGGTGCTGAGGCAGAGAAGAATTGCTGAACTGTCGATGCTCATAACTTTGAAGATAGCTGAACTTATTTGGGAGCTGAGGCAGAGATGAATAGCTGATTTGTCGAGGTTCATAACTATGAAGATAGCTGAACTTGTTTTGAAGTTGAGGCATAGCGAATAGCTGATCTGCCGAGGCTGGATCTGCAGAGGTTGGAGCTGAGGCAGAGAAGATTTGCTGAACTAACGGGGCTCATTTACTTTGAAGGTAGTTGAACTTGTTTTGGAGCTGAAGCAAAGAGTTACTGAACTGCGAGGCTCATTTTCATGTCTCAGTACATAACTTCTCCCATGACGTTCAGCCTCGTCATAGGAGGCTTGTGATGTCTGCCTCGGAGACCCAATGAGGTAATCCCTTTTGGGATCCGATCCTCTTCTCCGAGGCGCCCACACTTCTCTACATGATGGATGATTCATTCATGTAGAGGCTTCTCCGATGACGTTCGGCCTCGTCATAGGAGGCTTGTGATGTCCACCTCGGAGAGCCAATGAGGTAATCCCTTTTGGGATCTGATCCTCTTCTTCGAGGCATCCACGCTTCCCCATATGGTGGATGGTTCATCCATGTGGAGGCTTCCCTTTTGATCTTTGTCAATAGAAGGTGTTTTATAATTTGTGAACTTGTGCAAATTTTATTTTACAGATTGCAAACTTTGTTTCTTGAATGAGGACTCCAAGATAATGTCACCTCTTCCTTTATTCAAGGAATGCCGACTTCATGATAATGCATCTTCCATTATTCAAGGAACGAGGTCTCAAGCTAGGGATAAGCATCTGGCGTGGCGAGAAATAAACATCCCGCAAATAGCTAGGCTCTACAATAGTGCTATCGGAGTTTTATAAACTGACCTTGAAACGACGAGATCTTACATTTAGGCTCAATGATAGTGAGATGCGAGAAATAACCATTCCGCGAGGCTAGGAGTAAGCATCTCACGAGGTGGAGAATAGACATCCCACGAATAGCTCTCGAACTATTAGAGTCTTATAAGCGGGCCTCGGATAGACGAGGTCTTACAGCTAGGCTCAACGATAGTGAGAGGCGATGAATAACCATCTCACGAGACCAGGGGTAAGCATCTGGTGATGTGTGGAATAGACATCTCGCGAATAGCTCTCAAACTATTGGTGTCTTATAAGCGGGTCTCAGATAGACGAGGTCTTACAGTTAGGCTCAATGATATTGAGAGGCGAGAAATAACCATCTCGCGAGATCAGGGGTAAGCATTTGACAATTTGCCTCTTCATTTTGCAAAGAACGAAGACTTATAAAATATGTTGTCTCTTCTTTTATTCAAGGAATGAGGCCATTATGTTGAATTGCTGAAGCTTTCAGAGGGACATTCACTTCTTTAGCGGCCTCCCCTTTTCAGGGGGTTATCTTATTAAAGCCACTTCATTAGTGGCCTCCCCTTTTCATGAGGTCATCCGTTTCTTACCTAGGTAGTGGGCGCGGAGGGACCTGCTTAGTTCTCAGCATCTCCACCTCTCTTTTGACGCCTATCTTTAGGCGGGGCAATGCGGGGACAGATTCTTACCTTTCCTCCTATTTCCATGTCTCAGGATGTGGGGGCCGAAACCTATTCCTAGGCACCGAAATTTCATGGTGTTGACGTATGGGCCCTGGATTCGCAGGGCTGATTCGGTCGAATACACTGATGGATCTCTGAGGCCTAGCTTCGAGTTCATATTCTGGGGAGAAGTTGTCCTCCATATTGAATGGGGCCTCGATAGGTCGGTTGAAGTATAATTTGAAGAGACATCAAATCCCACCTTCCTCTCTATAGGGCTAGTTCCTCTAACATGCCTGAGGGGATAAGCTCTTTGGTTTTGCACCTCTTCTCCCTGTTGGTATTGCTCTGGAAGAGCAAAGGAAGGGATTGGACGTCCTCCATGGCCGTGCATTTGCATCAATAATTCTTGCATGGCTAAATTTTGGTTGGTAATACTCCTCATGTTGGCTATCATAGTTGCCATTTCCTTTGTGAGCTGGGCCGTGATTCTTCTCCCACCTCGTCTATGATGGTGGTGAGGCCGACGCCGACCTTCTAGGGCAACTGTGAGGAGGACTTCGTTGTCACTTTCCCTCATACGCTTGGGAGGGCCATCTCCATCCAAATTCATATCCTTTTCAGCATAAAACTCAAATATTTTCCAACTATAGGGGATTCTTCTTACTCCTTTGCAGGAACAAATCATTTTTCAAGGGGGATGCCCAAAATCTATTCTTTCAAAAAGCTTTTTCCACAGGGTTGCTCGTGGTTATAGTGTGATTTTCCACAGACGGTGCCAATCTGTTGACCTAAAAAAATACTGCCAACAGATGTCGGACCCACTCGTGCATGCGTAAGCTAAATCCAACATGTAAATGCCGATCAACGGTCAAGATCACTCCAAAATTGGACGTGGGAGGAGCTCAACGACACGAGACGTTTCCATTCGGGTTCCAGCGGAATAACGAGATACGATTGTACAATAATCACCAATCGCCAAGAACTCAGATTCAATATTGTAATGAACCAGTGAGAGAATAAAATAGATTGCTCCAAATATTCAATTATTACATGGTGGGGGGTATTTATAGTATTACAAATGGAATGGTGACCATTGGATCAAATTACACGTGGCTTCATCTCCTCGGCCAAAACATCAAGTCCTAGCCATCAAGTTGACTTCTCTAGCTCTTTATAGCATTTATTGTTCTTACACCCTATTGACAAGACAAGACATAAATATACTTATTACATGGATCATATTAATCATTTCAATAAGATCTTCATCATAAGTTCAATCTTTGCACGTGGGCTGCCACTGGCCTCGGAGCCACTTGGCCTTGGAATTTACTTGGGCTTAGTTCTCGGAGCTACTTTGCCTTGGAATTACTTGAGCCTGTAGGCTTGGCAGATCGATGGGCCTGTAGGCTTGGCAGCTCGGCCCACAGTTTAACTAGGATGGCCACATGACGATACCTTGTAACAAGTCATAACAAAAATAATTAATATCATGAAGCGTAAGTGTTGGCGCTCTAGATCACAAGTGTTGGCACCACAATATGCATGAAGAAAATTTTTGTTGAGTATGTTTTGGATTGTTCTTTTTCATTTTTTGTCCATTTCTATATTATAATGTATAATAATGACTACAAATAAGTAAAAATCGAGTATGTTACATTCATACTTGAATTTTCTGATTTTGCATTTATGTTCTTGTCACTTAATGGGCATATGAGGTTGCTTTTTAATGATTGATATTCGATAGTTTATCCCACTAGATCTACATTGTTACATGAAATGAAGAAAATTTAATATATGATCATCTTACACTGCTGAGCCTGTAAGTGCGATCGTGTAATAAAAAGTCTCGAGTTGTCCAAAGATAAATTCTGGTCTAAGCTAGAAGGAAATATAGGAAATACCAAAGATAAATTCGGGTCTACATCTAGAAGGAAATACCAAAGATAAATTCGACGTTTTGTACTAGCTTCAATCAATCAATTAATAGAGTTTTAGTTTTTTCATTACCATTAAAAATATTGTCTACCACTATGAACAATTTCAAAATTTCAATTTTGGATCAGTAAACTTGACTAATTACATAGACATTTTGAATAATAACTCCAAAATTAGTGGACTAAAAAAGTGGACACCTATAAAATTTATAACTACGTCACTATCCATATTTTTCTTTAAAAAATTTAGACAGCTTTTATATATAAAAATAAACAAAATAACTATAACTAGTCCCAAAATCTACACCATTTCTCTTCCTCAAATGTTATTTTTTTTTATTTAAAATCCAATCGTAAATCAAAATTAGATCGATGGGCCTAACCCTAATTCTATTTCCTGTTCGGGGTTATTCCAAAGCTACTTTTAAGTGTTTTTTACCTTATTGTGAATTTCGATAGCTATTCGTCTATATGGAAATTTCACTCACCCTCCCTAAAAAATCCCAAAAAACCATATTAAAAATTTACATATAAAGAACCCCTAATTTCACTCCTGTTGTCACGCGGACACACGCACATTCTCTATTTTTTCGACCTTAAATTCCAAGAATACTTGACCAAGAAAATACACACAAAAAAACAAGACACCTGTCACCTACTATTCTTCTTCTTCTTCTTCCTCCTCCTCCAAACGCAGTACCAAATGAAATCAAGGTAATGAAAACACCCCTTCGAACAACAAATCCAAGAATCCAACATAAAAAATGTCGGCATTATCTTCATCCTCAACATCAAGAAAAGATGTAATTTTCATATCCAGTTTGATAATTCTATGGTACTCTACAAACATTGGAGTCCTCCTCCTCAACAAATTTTTGCTATCCAACTATGGATTTGCCTTCCCAATCTTCCTCACTATGTGCCATATGTCAGCATGTGCTATCCTCAGCTATATCTCCATTGTTTTCTTGAAAGTAGTGCCGCTACAGAGGATCAAATCAAGGTCCCAGTTCTTCCGGATTGCAACTCTAAGCGTCGTATTTTGTGGGTCTGTTGTGGGTGGTAATATTTCCTTAAAGTTTTTGCCGGTGTCCTTTAATCAGGCTGTGGGTGCAACCACTCCATTTTTCACTGCACTGTTTGCTTATTTTATGACCCTTAAAAGGGAGGCTTGGGTTACTTATGCTTGTCTTGTGCCTGTGGTTGCCGGGGTTGTCATTGCAAGCGGGGTACGTTTTTCTTTTCTCTGAATTTTTGGGATTAAAGTGATTTTTATTTTTTAATTAATTTTAACTTGATTTGGGTTTAATTCTGTGTGAAAAAGATTAATTTTTGTATGTTCAGATTGTTTTTTCATTATATTTTTCTATTAATTTGGGTCACATATAAGAAGATCTGATTTTCGTGTGTGAAACTAAGATATCCCGCTTTATTATGATATTTCTATTGTGATCTGGTGATCTATATGGAAAAGATCCAATTTTTCTTGGTGGGTATTGTTTTTCCGATGTTGTTTATTGCTTGCGTTATTTTAGACCGCCTGTTGCAGAAATGAATATCAGATCTAAAATATTGGTATTAATATTTGAATTTAAAGTAATGAAGTTACAAACATTGTGCATAATCAGAGGTAAATAGAATGTAGACGACCTTCTCCAATTACAATGACAACATGAAGTTTGAAAATTTTGAACAGATTATACTCGTTGCCATGCTTATATATGTGAAAATTTGTTGTGAAATCCAGACCATGGGACGTGCTAAGAGTTCTTGTGATCTTTGCAAATATTCGAGGAATACAGTTTCTTTGCCACGCTATAATGCTATATAGGGTTGGACATGGTCCAATTCGATTCGGTTCTAAGAAGAACCTCACTGAACCCGAATTTTTAGGTATTTAGCAAATGGAACCATCGGGTCTAAATTTAATTATGGAACATTCGGGTTTGGTTCGATTCGGTTCTCGGATTTCGTACAATAATTAATTTTTTTATATATTTACAACGCTACATTAATTCAACTAATGACATGTCAATTTTAGCCCTTACAAAATAACGTAGTCCAATTCTGTGATATCTTTTGTGCCTCTTTTTGTTGAGTTCTCCATAGATGTGGCAGTTAAAATCATAAGAAGAGGAATATAGCTAGCTCACAATAATAAAGAGAGGTTTTCAATTCGATTTCTTCATATAGAAACGGTATTACGGTAGAATAAGAGATTTGAGTAATGTTTAGGTCAATTTGATTAATTGGACTTGGGTTAGAAATAGAAAAATCATATTTTGAGTTTGGGCTAAATTAATTAGTTAGCAAATTTATTTTAAAAAAATAAAATAGTTTGACTTATTTAAGATTAAAAAAATTAGGGATATTCGGTTATTCGATTCTTGGTCTAGAACCGAGAACCAAACCGAACCCGTCGATTCTCGATTCAGATACTCGTTCGAATATTTAATTTAAGAAGAACCGCTCAACTCGTTTCAGTTCGGTTCGAGTCTGGTTTCAGAGTTTTGTGCAACCCTAATGCTATGTATTTGCGTAAAAGATTAGGAGTTTAACTTTTCTTTTAATCTTTTAGTATCTTACTGAAACCTCGCAAGTTTTTACTGCTGAACTTCCTATTCGATCCCTGCGTGTCATTGAAGTCGATCATTTAACCTTTTCTTCTCCTAAAATCTATGATTAAGCAAGCAAATGTTCTGTGAGTATGTGACCTAATCTGTTCAACTATATATTCGTCAACAAATTCACTTAACACGATGTCTACTTTTGTAAAATTGCAAGATCCAAAAGCTTTTAGTTGTTTGCAGGGTGAGCCAAGCTTCCATTTGTATGGATTTATCATGTGCATAAGCGCTACTGCAGCAAGAGCTTTTAAGTCTGTTCTTCAGGGGGTCCTCCTTTCTAGTGAAGGGTAAATATTCCTATATGTGTATATACTATCACGAACATGTTTGGCTATGCTTAGAAGTTACTTTGCCATCAAGTTACGATTTCCAGAGATTGAGTTTTGTTAATAAAGAATAGCCACTCTTAATATCATGTTTGGCAATATAAGCAACTTAAATTTAACATTTATTTATGCGCAACCAATCATGCTCAAGTTGCATTGTTATTATTTCCTATTCGTAGTAACAATTTAGACTTCGAACAACTTCAAGCTCTATTTCAGTTCATCTTCATTGAGAATGACAGAATGTGAATGAGAAGCAATGAACTATCTTTTCTTGCTGAATTTTGTTCATCTTTGATTTGGTAGACATTTAGAACTGTTAAATTATTTTATCATTTGTAGTATTAGGAATCGAAATTACTCCTTGATATATCTGACGCACTAAAGTTCAAGCTCACAATCGGCCAATATAACATACTCTCATTGTTGCAGAGAAAAGTTGAACTCCATGAATTTGTTACTTTATATGTCCCCAATTGCTGTCGTTGTATTACTTCCTGCAGCACTTACAATGGAGCCCAACGTGTGGGACGTAACTATATCACTTGCATTGGAACATAAATTCATGTGGGTACTACTTTTGCTTAATTCATCAATGGCTTATGGAGCCAACTTGTGCAATTTCTTGGTGACAAAGCATACGAGTGCATTGACACTCCAGGTCCTCCTCTCTCTCTCTCTCATAAAAAGTAGCAATTCATTTATTCCTTCTGGCGGCTAAACTACATTTGATAGGCATATATGAAATATAATGAACTTTAAGGTGTGGGCAAAGAAGATTATGTAGATGATCCTACATATACTGGGAATTAGACACAGTCTGTTGTTTGACTCTATCTGGTTGCTGCTACTCATAGATAAGAATCTATACAGGTTTGGATCTAAGTTGAATTTTCAAATTGCCGGTGCCCCAGAATTCATTAACATCGTGATCTAAAGAAAAAGAATTCAGTAACAAGACTCTTGACTTTGGGTATGGGTATTTCTGATGCTTGTAAAGTATCTAGTCTAGAGTGAAAGTAATGAAATTTGAAGAAAAATGGATATCACGAGTGTAATTATAGAAGTAAGTCAAAATATTTTGCAGAAATCGTCAAGTACTGTAATTATCTATATATTTGATAATCCCACTATCTGAATCTTGTTCTACGGTCTGAAATATGATCAGGTATTGGGCAATGCAAAAGGAGCTGTGGCCGTTGTCATTTCAATACTCCTTTTCCAAAATCCTGTTACCTTCATTGGCATTGCTGGATATTCTATGACCGTTATGGGGGTCGTTGCTTATGGAGAATCCAAACGTAGGTACAAATGATCTTTTGTAATTTGTAGTGCCTATTTTTACTGTAAGCGATTGGCAGGTCGGGAAATTTTATTGTACAAGGGGGAGGAGAGGAGATTAAGTAGTTCTTTCTTGATATCCAAATGGTATTTATGCAATGATAGACTTTTTTTCTTTGACCATTTTAGTCCATGATGCTTGGTTCTGGGATTTATTGGATGGTTTGCCTTTTAACGACATGTTCAGATTTAGAGGCTACTGAGGTATTTTCATAGATTTGCAACTATGCCTGAAATTGGTTGTAGAAAATTAAATACGAATATACGATATTGGTTGAGACATTGAAGATTGGGACATGGTGCATATGTGCACGAAGTTTATGGGTTGGGACATGGTGCATATGGGTACGAAGTTTATGGGTTTTGTTTTTAACGTGGATTAAGAAATCTTATTTAGAGTTTGTTTGACCCCATTTTTAGCCAAAAATGCATTTTGAAATAGTTATTTGATGGAGAATGTGTAGTTAAAAATTAAAAAATTTTGAATTTGCGTGTAATATTATTTTATTAAAAAATGTAATTGAAAATGAGAGAGAAGTGTATTTTGAAAATATTGGGAATCAAGCAAGTTAGGATCCGTTTGATTGGCATATGTGGAAAAGCTTTTTAATTTCATATAAGTTGGAAAATAAAGACTAAGTACCCATTAGAAATGTATTTTTCATGAAATTGATAAAAAATAAACTTAAAGTGATTGTTCCTTGAAATTCGAACTTCATTTTCACTTTCGTATCAAATAGTCAAAATAGAAATTGAATTCTTCGGATCTGACATTTTCTATGGAATTTAAACCAATCAAATGGATCTTTATTGAAAAATCAATTTTTGTCGAAAACTTTTCTAGTTTACTCTTATTTAATTATCAACAACTAGTAGTATAACTAGACAAATTAAATAAAGATATATTAATAAACGAACAAAACAAAATAAAACATTTTTAATAAAGAAAGTCGGCCTATATAAATGGGACGAAGAGTGTATTATATATAAAATAAAGAAAGTCAATATATATAAATGAGATGCAGGGAGTACTATATATAATTATCTTATAAAGTCAACAAAATTACTCAGAGTTGTCATTTGTGAGAAAGTACACAATATGAGAGTTCTATTAATATAGAGGAAGCATTCGAAAAATTATTCAGGACTCAATTCCTGACTTGGAATATGAACACACAAATATAAAGACAAGAAACTCAAATCCTAAGAGGAAAGTAAAAGCATGTTTGATACGTAGTGCTAAACTATCAGGATATTGTCTAGTTCTGCCATATCAATCCACCTTACCAATGTTATTACATAATACGCACTTACTATTTTTTATTTGAAGAAACCATTCAAGTGAGCTCTGGACCGGTCGGGAGAGGATCATAACCATCATGTTGTGTAGAATTTGGAGACTTTTTGTTAACAGGAATGGATTTCAGAACAACAGCAATAGGCATGCTTACTGCTCCAAGTCCCACACTGAGGATCCATAGTTGCCAGCCTAATGGAACAGTGCTGGCAAAATTGCCCAGGAATTCAACTATAATTACTTGGAATACGACTGTGGATGCAATGATTCCTGTGAATATCCAGTTTCTAAGTATTCCACGGAAAATGTTTATCTTCTCGATGTCCCGGCTATTTATTTCATTGAAAACCTAAATTAAAACCAAACAAAACAAAATATGTCAGAAATGAACCTGCATTTAGTGATAAAAGTAATCCATCTATATTTTCTTCAATCACTGAACATGTCTTTCTTTCTTAATCCTGCTTAGTCTAACAATAAATTGAACATGTCATTACCGTCCAAATATTAGTTTTTCTTTATCTTACCAACGCAAGAATAGTGAAATATGCGAGGGAATGTACAAAAAAAGGGGATAGTTGCCCCATTGGTCCTCGACCGATTGCTCAAGTAGTAAGTAGGTTAAGGGTCAAGTTAGTATTCAACATTTCATTATACTTGCACAATCTCTCAAAAGCCAAAATCGTCAAATCTCTAATATATCGTCATGTGAACCTCACGTATTCATCTTTACAATGCTAGTGAGTGATTTTGAACTTGGGATGGTGCCAAAACATTTGATGTGATAAATTTTTCCATTAGGGTCATATGACGATTCAACAACAAATTGGAAGGTTTCGACACTAAGGGACTAAATTGTTCATCTATTATGAAAGATTGAGGACAGGTTAACTCCTTTTTATATGTTGAAACCAAAATGCTACTTGGAATTTTCATGAGATGAAAATGCAAACATATACGGTGGAAACGTTGAGTTAAATCCCAAGTAAATCAATAAAATTTTAAAAAAAATTTATTACCTGACAAAACACAAAGGTGTTGAATATGAAAGTATTTAGTATTGCAGTAGCATCAGAACCTTCAAGTCCCAATATTTTCTTCCCATCAAAATTTAGCACTAAAAGAACTGCCAGTTGATAAATGCTCTGACCAATGATATTCCTCCACATGGGGGCTGTAATGAAACTCTCAGTCCTTCCAACAGGAGGCCTCTTCATCAGTCCATCATGTGGAGGTTCAGTGGCCAGTGCAAGTGCACCTAAAGTGTCCATAATTAGGTTGACCCAAAGCAATTGCACTGCTGTAAGAGGAGCTGATCCTGAAAGTGGTAAACAAAGTAAATAATAATCTTGTCATTTGATAAAGTCAAACTAGAGTAGAGTTGAGCTCAACAGGGTCTTCTTTCTTCACTCGTTTGCTAATGCGGTATTAAGACAAAAGTAGTACCTGAGATGCATGCAGATATGAAATTAATCATAAGAGCAACAATATTAACTGTCAACTGAAACTGCACAAACTTTTGAATGTTTATGTATACAGAACGTCCCCATTTTGCCACGTTCACAATTGTCGTAAAGTTGTCATTCATCACAATTACATCGGCACTTTCTTTCGCAACCTGACAACGATTTTTATTGACACTTAGGAATCATATTCAACGAGAAAACAAGACATATAAAAGACAATCAATCTGTGAAGCAAAATAAACATATGGACATACCTCGGTTCCTGCTATGCCCATGGCAAATCCAATGTCTGCCTCATGTAAAGCAGGGGCGTCGTTGGTCCCATCACCAGTGACAGCAACAACCTCTTTAAGCACGTCTCTTGATGTCTGCACCAGAACATGTTTGTCAAGAGGTGATGCCCGAGCCATTACCTACATCCATGATATGAACATTTGAGACCAAAATTTATAAGTTTCACATATTATTTCTATGGACTAATAAAGAGAGTGTTTGCCCACCTTAATTTTTGGTATCATTTGGTTCCTCTCTTCTGGAGTTCCACTGCGAAAATGAGGACCTTCTACAGCAAGATCATAATCTTTAAGTATGCCACATTCTTTAGCAATTGCTTTAGCCGTGTTAATATTATCGCCAGTGATCATTCGCACATAAATTCCAGCTTCTAAACAACTTTGAACTGCTTCCTTTACGCCGGGGCGAACTGGATCTTTGATTCCCACTACTGTAATCAAAGTATAGCCACGATCAGGAATGCTGCTATTTTCTTGAAAACCGTCTTCAATATCCTTAAAAGCCAAACAGAGAGTACGCAACGCTTCACCAGCAAATGCATTGATGACATTCATGATGTTTCCTACATGTTCTTCTGACAAGTGAAAGGCTTCACCATTGGAATCAATGGTATTGTCGCACATTTTCAGTATAATCTCAGATGCACCTTTGCAAAAAGCTCGCATTTTGCCATTTCCAAGAGCCACGAGAGTGGACATCATTTTCTTGTGCGAATTGAAAGGTTTGACTTTCAACAACTTGCACTCCCGGCGTTGATCATTAAAATCACCACCTAGAAGCAATCCATACTCTAACAATGCTGATTCTGTTGGTGTCCCCAAAATAGTTAGCTTTCCGGTTTTATCCTTGACGACCTCGGATCCTGTATTATTAAATATTGCCTGCAAGAGAATGGCTAATACATTTCCTGATATATCTGAATCTAAGCCATTCCTATCTGCATTACTATCTACCTCTTTCTCTTTTCCACATATCCATATTTTATTCACCACCATATGGTTCGTAGTCAGTGTCCCTGTTTTATCGGTTGAAATACAAGTAGCAGAACCCATTGTCTCACATGCAGAGAGATGTCTCACTAGCGCCTTTTCGGTTAGTAGTTTCTTCATTGCAAAAGCAAGGCTTAGTGTCACAGCCAGGGGCAGTCCTTCTGGAACTGCAACAACAATTATAGTCACTGCAGTAGCAAAGTAATTCAAAATTGTTACAGCATCACTGGAAGACCATTTGGTAAGTTCATGGAGTCGTCCTTTCTCCACCAAAAATCTGATGATCAACACTAGAAAAGTCATCACGGCAAATGCCAGTCCGATTTTACCAATAATACTGGCAACGCCATTCAGCTTCACCTGTAAAGGGGTCTCATCTTCTCCTCCCTCGCTCAGAGTATCCATTAACTTACCCCATTCCGTTCTCATACCGACTGTAGTCACCAGCATCTTACCCGACCCGTCTTGAACTTTCGTTCCAGTTAAAAGAAAAGGTCTTTCTTCATATATATTTATTGGTAGACTTTCACCGGTCAAGCTCGACTGATCAACCAACAAGCTGTAGCCCGATATGAATATTCCATCTGCTGGAACCTCGTCTCCAATTGATAAATGAACAATATCCCCGACAACCAAGTCGTGTATGGAGACTTTCTGATGAATCCCTTCCCTAGTGACATGTATAAAAATCTTTTTCTTCTCCTTATCCAACTCCTTAAACTGCAGTGATTGCTTGTAATCACTAACTGCAGTAACCATGACAACCAAGAAAATACTAACTATGATTCCTAAACCATCATACATTCCCTTTGGCCAACCTTCAGTGGGAAGTCCCACAACTATAGAGACAACAGCACAAACCAAAAGGATTATAAGTGTTATATCATGCATAGCATCCCACACGAACATCCATAAACTTTTGGAAGGTTTTTCAGTGTATTCATTGGAGCCAAAAATAGTTTGCCTGATAGGTATACTAGTTGATTCGACTCCTTCATTCAATGTAACGTTCAATCGACTTGCAAGTCCTTCAACTCCTTTGAGTTTTCTTAAGGTCGTGATGTCGTAAGAAGCAACAAGAGAAGCAAGTTTATCTGGGTGAATTTGAAACCCTGCTTCTCTAGCCTCTTCTTGGAGTTCATTTTGAATATCTTCTTCCCAGGAGTCTACGGCCTCTTCAGAGGTAAATTGGTTACCTTGCCCACCAGCTGTGCAAGGAAGAAAATTAAGTACTAATGATGGGAAAAAGACTTGAAATAAAACCAAGATATCAATAGTAGAGATATACCATCAATAAACCTGAATGCTGCCTTATATGCCAATAAACAAACGCGCAAACGATCCTGGAAAATAAATTAGGAAAATAAAGGAGCATTGTTAGGTAATAAAACAGTAGAAAATAGCCGCAGACTGCTGCAAATAGCTGGTTATGTTCATAAAGGTTTTGAGTTCTTCTCAAGGTTTTGAGTTCTTCTCAACATTTTAGGAATTGTAAGAACTTGAAAAAACGAAAGGCAGCCAAAACTTATTGATTAAATCGAAAGAGAACAACAATCATCATGCCTGTTTGATTCCATGAATCAAAATTTTCTGAAAAATCTGTAATAATCTAAGACCAGTATTAATTTTCTGAAAATTCTATAATGATCTATCTCTTAAGCATGCACAGGTGTGGAATCTTCTTTCTAATTCGTTTGCATCGTGTCCTACTTTTCACATGTCAAGATAACCTATTATAGCATCCTCATCTTGTTATTCTACAAGTTTCTGTGAGCACATTGAAATTTCTAAATAAAATTCACACGTATAGAGCCCCCACTATACTTTCTTGATCGAGAAATTTTCTGGGAAAAGGAAATTCAATTAATCCTTACGTTTGATTTTGTTTTATGCTTTTTTTCGATGAAAAAAAAAAAACTGCACATACTCTGATTTTTAGCATCTGCTCTTTGGCTTCAGAGCGCTTTTCAAGATCGGCGGCATAACGGAAGCGGCGGCGGCGGTTCTTCACTAGTCCTATCGCCTTTCGCCAACGCATAAGAGCCTCATCCGACCGGTCCTTGTGCGACAAATCGAACTCTTTTGGTATTAGCTTTTCCATTTGCTTGAATCAAAGTTCCAGCAGTGCAACATCCATTTGAGGACGGCAAATTGAAGTCATTTTGTACACATAATTTTCAAAGTATATGCGCACACACCGTGCAACGCGGGACAAGAACAGAGCGAGGAAACCATAGAACACGGTTTTAACGCGGTCTTTTTTCCTTCAGAACTTTCCTTTCAACGTACACTAAAGAAAAAGAGACAGAAGAAGAACGTTCCGGAGCAATTTCGTGGAAAATTACAACGCAATTATGGTCAAATTTCTGTTAATTGGAGGAATTGGAATCTATTATGGGATTTGAATAAAGCTGACAATCCGTGTATGGTCAACATCTGATTTAAAAAATACTTTTAAAATGAGTGGCATTGTCAAACATTGTTATCTATTTCTTTTTCAAATTTTATTAATTTTTATCGAAATATTTTGATTTTAATTTTCACTAAATAAGGGCTTATGATATATTTTTATGGAAGAGTTTATTGAGAAATAACTTTTAAAATAATTATAAAAAATTATTAAAACATGCGGAAAAGAAGATTCTCAAGGTCGAAAGCATTTTTTAGCTTTTCAAATGCATTATCAAACAGACCTCAATTTATAGTCTATCCATGATGGTTGTTTTCATTAGGGATGCTAGTTTGGTGACATTGAGTCTAAATTTGAACTGGAGGTATAAATCGAGCCATTATATGAATGTAATTTGAATCTGTATTTTTTTTTTTTTTAACAAGACATGATTTATAGTTTGGTCCTCAAGCTCCCATCACATCCCTGAGTTCAATGCTATGCCAATGCAGGTAGAGCTTGTTAACTTCAAAAATTAAAGTAAAACTTTCGTCCCTGTTTGAGTTCCATTTTTCACAAAAAATGAATTTCGTAATAGTGATTTTTTAAAATACGTGATTAAGAAATAAGAAAAAACTTTAAATTTATGTAAAAATATTTTATTGAGAAAATGTATAGTTAAAAATGAATTTATGAAAAAAAGTGTTTATAGACAATGAAACTGAAACAGGGGCTTCGTAGGACGCATAAATACTATACGCTCATTTACCACTTATTCTTACCACATTATAATTTCAACAATTTATAATAAAACCCAAGCAAGCACTTAGTCTTGAATTCTACGAATCATAATAATATATACGCAAATTCAAAAAAAAAAAAAAAATTAAGTACACATTTTCAATTAATTTATTATTCCAAAATGTATTCTACACAAAAAAATGAGATTCAAACATGTTATAAATGTAATAACTATTCATGTTTGGGTAGCAAAATATATAGAATTTTACTAGTACACCGAGATCAACACTCTAGTGTACAGCCCATCACAAATAGGGGGATCCACACCAAATAAAAAATCGTAAGCTCCTTTTTATGAGGGGAGTTGTATATTGGGTTTGACACCCCCATGTACAGGTAGCAAAACACAAATATATATTATAATAGATTTGTATGTAGGAACAAATTTTGTTTATAAATGAAAATAGCACTCTATCGGTCTACGCCCAAATATGAACCTAATTTATTAAACGTTTACTTGACACGGTTTACTAAAAAAAATTCTTAAATTCATTCTAACTACATATGGATCAATAATTTTTTTTCCACATTTTTATCATACGCTCTCCAATAATTCGTTTTCACTTCAAATCATCTCTACCAAACAGACACTAAATTATATTGCTCGTTGGAGAAAGGCATAATTTGTTAAGATTTGCACAAGAAGCCCTTTTTTAACATAAAGCACTTGAGTTCAAAGTGAATAAAGTTAATTTCTTCTTTTTTTTTATTTTCATTTCACATTGCAGAACATTAAGCCCTTCTTTGAACTCTATTATTTGGCAAATAATGTATTTTTGAATAGTAAATTAATAGAAATGTGTTACTATAAAATAAGAATTTTTTTTGAATTTACGTGAAATATTATTTTATTAAAAAATGTGCGATTAGAAAAAGAGAGAAAAATATATTTTATAAATATTGGTGAATAAACAAGCAAACGTGTTACTCCAGACTTGAAAACATGGAGTACAATGGGTTAATCCACTTTATCAGGGCCAAGCCGGCCCCCTAGCATTATCAAGGCCTACGTAGGCCCTGGTAATTGATAAGTGTATTTTATACACTTATTTGTTGCCTTAAATCATGATATTTTATTATTTTTTTAATTAAATTCTACTTAATTAATATTGTATTGTGTTTTGTAGGTTAAATGTTATGTTTAATGAAGAATTGGAGAAAAGAATGCAAAAGTGGCGAAAAATGATAAAAT
>CAIGRN010008024.1:0-17220 GCA_903798345.1 Fraxinus anomala | reverse complement strand
TTTCGCACGTAAGGTCAAACTTAGTTAGTAAACTATGAAATTTCACTATTCACGTATATATTATGACAAATTTAATTTATCTTATGTTTAGTGATGTCATCAATTGTAAAAGAGTCGGAATATGTTCTGTTTCATCAGCAGCATTATGTTTTCATTTTCTATCATCATTAAATCTTGATCATTTTACACTTGCATTTTTTTTGGGTGGGGGATGGGATTAGGGAGCTTGGAAATAGAATTTAGACAAATATAAATATATTAGAATATAGAAGAGTTATTGATTACTAGAAATCTATACAGTTAATAAGGTTCGTTTCCTATGCAATTTTTATTCCTTTGGGGTTGATTTTACTTTCCCTTATGAAGAAATAGAACAATCATACTTTTCATGAGTCGTGATCTATTTTATTGTTTCCAGTGCTTTGTTATTTGGAGTTTTTTCCCTATATCACCCAATCTTTAGAAGTTTCTTCCAAATAGTTTTATAAAAACAGACAAGCACACTGGAAGCTTAGAATAAAGTTGGACATGGAAAAATAGAATTTATTAACATATTATTTTTGTAAAATTTAAACAAGGCAGTCAAATGATTCATTGAAGTCCCAAACTAAAGGCTTGCGACATGGACCCATATGAGTTGTCCAATCAGAAAAATAGGGTGGGTTCATATTGAAAAGTTAAATGTTCGGAATCTATTGATGACTTAATGATGCATTTATCAGTTATTTTTATGGACTTCAGAATTTGAAACTTCCAATTCTCAATGTTGAATGTTTTTCTATATGTAAATGTAGTTGTCTTCAGTTTGCAATATCATGTTATACTCACTTATCCTTAGGTGTGATATCCGTGATATATATTGTGTATTACTAATTTACGTATGAGGAAATTGTGAGTTGAACCCTGATTTTCAAGAACTCTACCTAGAAGTGACTATTGAAGTGATTTTAAAGATGACGAATCACTCTTTTTTTTTGCATCTGGTTTATCATTTCTATAAATTTTCCTTGTATGTATAACCTAAGTTATTAACTTCAAATGCCTCATTAAATTTGAAGACGAGATGCTTGAACTATTGTATGCAACTTCAAAGTATATTATGAACAAGTTACTGATATGATCTCCGCCAAATAGTAAATGATCAAACGCCAACTCAAGATGATCTCAGAGCCATACAGAGATCTTCGTTTAAGCTATTGCTCATATTTTCTTAATATAAATCTATCGATTTTGTCATTTCTTGTGCATTTTATCAATTAGCAAACTCGCGTTATACACCATTAAGTTATGTTGTATTGCATGTCTCTTGCTGCTCATCCAATGCTCTTAGGGATAGTGTGGATTCATTCAAATTTGTATGGGTTTAACAGCTATATCCAGCATACTTGAAGCTTGCTTGTACAGATACTGCTAACTTGCCCACAAGGTGCTTAAATGATACGAAATTTGATTGGATACATGAATATCAGGAATACAAAACATAATATTAATACAAGATAAGTACAAATAATTCATTATATGTCTATTTTTAAAAAAAATTGTTACATGTGCCTCAACAAATCACTTGCAAAACCAGTCTATCTCTAATTGTGAAAACAATACAGCAGGAATCTAACACCTTATACATTAACTAAAGGTGCTTTACTTTTCTTCTCAAATTTTTGGGCATTAGCCTTGGCTTCCGATTTCTCAAGGGAAGCAATAGCTTCTGCTGGTTTCTCCGCCTCTTCTGGCTTGCCCTCGATCAAAACAAGTTTTTCAAGAACTGGTTTAGTCTCAATTGCTGGGGTTACTTCCTCGTTTCTCATGGCCTTTAGAGCTTGTTCTGAAAGATCTATTAAAGGTTCTTCCTTAGTCTCACCATCTTTCTTCTCCTGCAATTGTGGACTGTAAAAAAAAAAACATAATTCTTATTTTACAGCAGAACCCTATCTCTAAAGTTCTCGTCTGAATCTAGTTTTGGGTCTTTAGGCGTGGACATCTAGAAGTTTGTAGTATCATTTGCTTTGTTGGATATATGATGAATTATCAACGTCAATTCTATTATTTATTTTAACTTCCTTTTTGTTCATTTGTGTATATTTCGTTGGAACTTCCAAGTTTCTTATTGAAGAAGTTTCACTTCTACCTTTAAAAATTTACAAATACTCTTTAGGAGAAATTCTAATATGTGCTCCTAGACAGTTGCCACAATTTAGGCTAAAATCATTAAAATAAATATGTTTACAAAATGTTTAAAGGCTACCTTATGTTATTTCTATTCTTCTTTTGCATGATGTAATTTCTACTATCATTTTTGCCATTTATTCACTTCCCCTGCTTTCTTACGACTTCTATTTTCTCTATGGTAATATGCATATAGCTCTTGTGATTGTTCTGAATACAAGCACTTTGATATGTTTTTATGTAATGGAATTGATGATCCCAATGTTGGTGGAGCTTGAGCACGGTACTCGAGGAGTACTTTTTCCAATTTGGCTTCAACGCCTCATGACCTCCTCGGCCATATCTCCTCGAGATTGTCTGTTCTTGGCCACTAGGCCTTCCTCGAGACCATGACTAAATCTCGTGCCGTGTAGCCCTCGACTTATTAGGACTCGCCCTTGTATCAACGCTTATCCAAGCCTAAGAGAAAGAGAGAGAGTCCTATTGTTAATATGTTACCTCATCCTGAAAGGATTCTATCAAAGGAGTCCAATCCTTATCCAAACACATGGATGATATAAAACCAATTAAGTTACAACTTTCAATCACGGTAGAACTCCTAGGGATTTCAACATTGTAATCTTACTAGGAATGTATTACCTACTTCTATACATACATCATTCAAATTCATTATTAAGGTATGTTTTACATAATTTTCAGCACATATTTCTTATCGAATTCTCTCTCTCACTTAAGTATCGAAGGAGGGACTAGGACACATCTCGATGCCATTATTTCAGGTACTGAAAGATCTCATTCGTGCTCATTCTAAGTCGTTAAGCTCGGAAATCAATAAGTACGATTTTTTTAGCGTCAGAAATATTATTATAATTGAAACAATTTTTCCTATTTTTTTTCATAATCATGAGAAATAGTACATTAGAGAGGTCAACTTTCATATTGTTGTTTGAGACTGACTTTGAAATCTGACAAGTTAAGGCAGTTGTTTGTATAGTTTTTGTCTTTAGAAATTGTTCAGCATGCTTTTTTTTTGTACTTAAGTGCTTATTTTATTTTGGGGGTTACTCAATCTTTAGAAACTGCATGTATTATGCAATAGTTGTGATGGATTTCAAATTCTTGTATCTATCAAACATTCTTCTGAGACAATAAACCTTGAAAATAGCTGTTAAGGCATAAGTTTCAAGGTGTTTAATGAGAACCATTAGGCAGGCCTCAAGACGTAAGCCTCATACAACTTTTTAAAACAATGGCTTTAGTTTTGTAAGTTGCTGTTGATTTAAGAGCTCTATTAGGCTAAGTAGTTATGCATATGATGGTTCTTCTATTTTTCTTTTGGTAATACAGTCTATCTCCTTGGAAGCCATGGACGCTTTGTGACCTCATCATTGGAAAAGAAAGAACAGGCACTGAAGGCTCATGAAGAGATGGCATTGACCGAAAAATCACACCAAGAAGAAAATACAACAGCCAAAGAAACTCGGGATGTAGAAGGCAAAGAGGAGAAGACTGATGGAAACGTAGTAAGAACATTTTCTGCTTATCAAATGGCTACTTCCTATTTACATCAAATCCTCGAAATTCATGGGAAACGAAAACTTGCCTGAAGAAATAGATGAAATTGAGAACAATATCGATATTATAAACCGTAATGTAGTTTCATTAATGGCAACAACTGGTTTGGTGCTGCAAAGGAGAGAGTAAAGCAGGCTGTTGCATATGATCTAAATTCGACTTATTTATCACCATGTGAATGATTCGTATATGATGATGATCAGAGTGCCACAAGATTCGTTGTCATTCTGGTAGGATAGACAGATCTTCTTTATCAAGTATTGCTTCTTTGTAGTGTATTAGATTATATTCACGATGAGGATGTAAGGTAAACATGTTGAGACATAAGACCATGTTTGGCTAATCTTAAGAAGTGTACTTATAAGGAAATAAGTGAGTAATGAAATAAATTAATTTTGTGCACAGTTAAATTAGAAATAAGTAAGTTACTTATTTTGATAGTATGGTTCCACGAAGTAACTAACTTTTTTAATGTAAAGACAAGTTTAACATATCCAAACATGTTAGGAAACAAGATCATATTCATCTTAATTTTCTTCTTGTGGATGGGATTGCGAGTTTTAGTCATTTTAACACTACACATTTCCAACTGTCTATTATTGACAAGGATTCGAGTCATAGGCATCCTTGAAAGCCAACCTACTGTTTGAGCCAATTCAGTTTGAACTAGCGATGGCAAAAAAGCTCGGGCGGCTCCGGTTCGGCCCGGAAAAAGACCGAGCCTCATTTTTTTGGCCAAACTTTTGCTCGACTCGACTTGGGTCCAAAAAAGATCAAACCTATTTTGCTCGAGCCGAGCCTGAGCTTTGAGTTTCGGCTCGTGACTCGGCTCGACTGACTCGTTGACATGGCTAGTTTGAACCATTATTGAAGATATATGTGAAAACGTGCATTTATCTTTAAGTTTCCTTCTGGAAAATCACGGACTCTTTATAGAAGATCATTTGGTAAGTACTACCGATACATTTATTCTTATTTCAGGATCTGAATGTGCTTGTGCATAGAGAAATTTACGAGTTTGCAAAGGGGATTTACCTTGTTATAGTTCATTAAATCCCACCTTCACATTTCAACCAATTTATGAATACTTTTGACGTTTACAAATGAATTTTTCTAAAATTTATGTACACTTAATTCTAACATTAAGCAACTAACGTTTCACCGCACTAGTTTTTAAAAAGTCCGTAAGATTCTTTCAAGCTAAAGTACGGATTAGTACCTCTTTTGCAAACATCGGAGTGAAATGACAAGATAACATCTACGTGATAATCTCAAAATTTATAAAATTAGAATTAATTGACTTGACAAGATTTTAAATGGTTAACTTCTAGGTATAATGAATATATCAAGGAAATGTGAGATTTTGATTTTTGTGTTATACGAAAATTTATTATTTTTCAGTAGGTCAATTTAAACTTTACATGAACTTTTTTTTTTTTTTTCCTTCATTAGATTGTCAATTCTCGTAATCCTTATTTATCTCTATTTGGTGTGAACACTTCAAATGTTTTCATGTTGAGTCCACATATAACATGTGACACATCAAAGAAACATGATAGTCCACGAGTTATATTGGAACCTTACTTCGTGACTTGAAAAAACATAGAAGAATTTCAATGCATATCATTGCTCCTCTATTGCACTATGTCATTGCAATTGCTTCAATATCTTTTGAGCAAATATTGTTTAATCCTTTGTTTGTTTTATCTACTTTTCATAATTTAAAATCTACGTATGACTAAAGTCTTTAGTGCAAATCTTAGCCTTGTTTGGGTTCTATTTTTTCAAAAATGCATATTTTCAAAATTCATTTTTTTACCACGTATTCTTCCATAAAACAATGTTACACAAAATTCAATATTTTGTCGTATTTTTTAATCACATTCTGGAAAAAAAAATTACTATTCTAAAATATATTTTCTCTAAAATCTCATTTTAATGAAATTCAAACAGAGGCTTAATGTCATTTAACTTATTAGTTCACCCTATCTCATTGTGTTCATCGACATAAGAAAATGATCAAACTATACGACAAAAATACTATCATGATATTCTTTCATATAAAGCCAAGTTATTCATATACAATATTGTCTAAACACGATTGCGTCTTTATTTTTTTATTTTTTATCTTAATTATTTGCCATAATGGTTACACTGCATTTTCTAATATAATATATTAGAAAGTTCATTGGGAAAAAAGAGTGAGACGTGGAAAGGGTCAACCTCAAGTAGACTCTAACCCGATCATCCCAGCTTATACATTTGCCACGTGGCAACAATCGGTTAAACCCAAAATTATTCTTATTCGTTTTCAACCCAAAATATCTGGTTCAACTACTGAGAATTTCCCAACCAAATATTCCAAAAATAATTGATTAAACACCAACTTATAATTTTGGCCGTACAATTGCATCTCCGATTCGAGAAGATTCTAAAACTATCCGTTAACACGATCTGACGAAAGAGGGAAGCCGATGTCTTCGACGGACTTCGCCGGACTCCTGGAAAACTCGAAGGAGCTCGACCGGTTAAGGAAAGTGCAAGAAGAATTGCTCCTTGAGATCAATAAAATGCACAAGAAGCTCCAATCCAGTGAGTAGCAGTTTAAGTTATTAAATTATAGTCTATTCTTTAAATTGCCTTAATTATGATGTACGTTCACGTTGCATTTAGTAGAACTAGTAAGAGTTTAAGGTCCATTTCACGTTATTTTGAAATACTTAATAAATGCTATAAAAAAAATACTTGATACCAACGATTTGATAAGTTTCAAATGAAGTAAAGAAAATAAAATTTAAGATAGAATTCTTTTAAAACTCAACTTCTATGATATAATGTTTTTATAACGATGAAATACTACGAATAAGCAACATTTTTATGCTACATTTGGTATATACAAATTAATTACTAATACATGAATTTAAACCCTCATTAAAATTCCTAGATACATGAATAGAAATAAATCCATCTATAATAACTCTAAATTCATATAAATCAAGATTCATCAATCAAGATTCATTGAGTCTAAATTAATGTGAATTTTAATTAATTGAGAATTAATTATAGTATTTATTACATATTGAAAAATGAAGTAACATAACATTGAAATTATCGAATTGTAATAGGGTTAAAATCATCCGAAAAATAATTCTCACTTAATGTAATATTTAATATATTATAGATTTTGTAATTACTGAGATGCAAATGTTACTTTGAAGTAATTTAATGAAAGAAAATAGGTTTAAATGATTATTGTTCCAAGTGTATTGCTTGTTATGCATGGATGGGTGATTAGGTTAGTGTTGTTGAGAGTTCAATTTTTTGGAATTTACGTGTCATTAGAAATTCGGTGCCCTTATATCTTTATCCAGTGAGGGTAGTGCGGACAATCTTTGATTAATTACTATTTGTCTCTTAATGGTATGTTTGGTAAGATAGATTGAACTGTAGTGGAAAATATTATAGAAAAACAAAAAATAATTTTTTTTTTCCATTGGATTGTCTAATTGTTTGAAGACTTCAGAATTACAAAGAGCTTCTATTCCCTGAAGTTTGTTTCTGAGGATATATATGAGCTAATAGTCATACATGAAATATGGGAAGTGAGTACCTTAATGCTGGTGTAACTTTTTCGGCACTCAATGATGCAAATGTGGTTGTAGTGTTCATTTGAGGTAAAATGTGGACTGATAGTAGTTAGAACTTAGTTCCTGTTTTCACATCATAGAGTTGTTTTGTAGATTGGCGGCCTTGTGGCATGTTGTTGTATGTCTTTTTCACCGTAATTTCATTATATCTTTCTTACTGCTTTATTTGGTCTGGTTGAAATCTTATCCCTTCACTTTTTATGGATTAGCTAAATTTCTCCAGCATGAAGCATAGAAAAAGGAAAGTAAAGGAGTTTGATCACTCAAGTGTACTATTTTGTTGATATTCTCATGTGAGGGAAATTATTCCCTGGAGAAATAAGATGCACAAAAATGATTATCATAAATACATGGATGGACCCAAAACCTAAGAGCTTAAACTTTTGGATTACTTTTTCTGCAGGCATCTTTGTTAATTTGTTCATTGTGGCAATCTGCTTTGATGTTTCTAGAAGTAATATAGAGCTGTAGGAAGGATAGATATAGGACTCTTAAAAAGCAAACAGTTACAAGGCATAATGGTTCTTGGACAAGGCAGTAACATTCAAGATCTTGGGAACTGCTCGTTAGAGAAATTAGTGAATAGAAGTCGAGTGAAGATATACTGATTAAGTCGTGGATAGAGGAAGATCTAGATACTAATAGCACGGGGTTCCTGATGAGTACAAGAGCAGTGACAATGTGTGTGGTCCTTCAGGAGCTGCTAAGGCATAAGGCTAAACACGACGGTCATAGTCATGCAACTGCAGATTTGCTGACAGTGGAGGTCTCAAGCAGGAAGAGTGAAGATGATGTGGGTGCTAACATGTGAAGAAGGAAACTCAAATTTAAAAAGTTAAGAGACAGAGTGAGTAACATGCATGGATGGGCTTCAGAACAACTTAACCTTTTTGGTTAAGGTTAGACTCCAAACATGTACATTGAGCTCTTTGTCGTGGACTTTTAGGTCGATCCACTAGAAGTATATCACACCTGACAGTGTATTTAGGGACTCTTTAGAATCATGCTAGTGGAACTCTCTGATGCTCGAATCTTCGAAATAGTCATTCGAAATAGTCAGAGTACTCGTATCAGATACAATACGCCACGACATGGGTATGAGTATGAGATATGTGTCAGATCTTCCAAGTTTCAACGGGACATTTTGTCGTCTTTTTCTTTCTTTCCCTTTTCTTTTTTCCCCTTTTTGCTCTCTATAAACTTAACGTCGCAGTCGAGAGGGTGGAGAAAGGTGGCAGCGGGTGGTTTTCCCTTTTTTTTTCCTTCTTTTTTTTCTTTACATTTTCGTCTTCTTTTTTATTTTCTTCTTTCTCTTTTGTATTGGTGGTTTAGGGTTTTGTTTGTATAAAATGAAATGGATTCCATATAGTGTTACTTAGTGCTCCACCAAGTCCAAATTGTAATCAGATCCGTCATTTTCTATTTTATATAACATTTAGTAATTCCCATAATTGAAAATTGAACCCCAAATTCTATTTTTTTCGTTTTAACCCCTTATCTAATACCAATTTTCTTCTCTATGAATAATTGATTTTGATGTATTTAAAATGACATCTTGGATTAGTAAAAAAATTGACATTTGAAAGATGTACTTACGTACCCTCATCCGAAATTTGGACTCTTTTTGGCCATGTTACCGTATCCTATATATTAGAAAATAAAAGATCTGACACTTACATATATATCCGTACTCGAGTTCGAGCATCATAGGTGGAACTTGTGATGGTTTTTGGGTACAAGTGCTAATATGAGGGCTCTGACTGTAGCAATGTGATCGATGACGGACGATGATGAATGGCTATCTTACCATTCCGTATATATTACGGTGGACTCCTATTGTTGTTGATTGGTTACTCACATAATCTCCCTATGAGTGTTCTTCTGAATTCGCTTTGACTTTTGATGATACCAAGCATGAATTTTTCGTAATGCTAAACACGAGACTGAGTACTTTCAGAATTATGACAGCAATATCTTATTCCAAGAAGTTTGTTGATGAGAATATGTTCTGCTACTGGATGTGCATGCATTTGTGTATTCTTTCCTTCTTCGATGTGTGTGATGTTACAAGGCTAGAAAGTCAGATGTGTAAATCAAATGTGCTAGATTATTATAAGTTGTAATGAAGCTGTCTTTGAAAATTCTCTGTTTCCAAAAGAAATAATTATCCAGATAATCTTGAGGTTTCAGATGAAGCCATCTAGACTAAAAAAATGCTAAAGAACTAATACTGCAGGACTGCTACCATGATCACCCTCATTGCTGCTATCATAACGTAATCTCCAGGTTCAGATTCTCTTTGATATGTGGGGTATGGTAGATTATTAACTCCATCATAGTATTTTAAAACAACTTGTTTACTTTATTAATAGGAGACTTTCGGCTTCTTCGCTATGTATAACTCAAAAATATGAGTGAAAATTTTAGTTCAGAGAACATACTAAATAACTGCGCATTCTCATTAATTTATGTCTTCACAATTCTACCATTTTGCTGGAGTATTTTATATGTTTCACAACATATGCTATGTGCAAACATCTTTATCCTGGATTTCTGATTATCACATTTTATGAAATACTTGATACCAAAAGGTTAGTTATTATGCTGTCATAGGTCAATTTCTTTTCTTTTCTTTTTCTTTCTTTTTTCATGACGAGTGTCTCTACATTTCATGGTATATGAATAAACAGAAGATGATTTAATAGTGCTGAGGAATCTTACAGCAGATCTAAATGACTTTCATTAAAGTTGAACTGACGGTTGGTAAGTTGTATGAGGAGAGGAAGATTGTAATAACTTAATGTGAACACCCGAGACATTATGATGGGATGAGTAACTGGGCATATCGACCCAAGTAGAACTGTATAGTGGAATATGATTTTTTCCTAGACAAAGAAGATCGTTTACTTCATATATACATGAAAGATGCTTCTCACATCTTGTTTATTCGATGAATCACATTCTCTTAAAATTTTTACACTTTTTTCTTGTCCATGCAGCTCCTGAGATAGTAGAGAAGCCTGGTGATAACTCCTTATCGAGGCTTAAAATGTTATATATTCAAGCCAAAAAGCTGTCAGAGAGTGAAGTAAAGTATGTTTGCTCTGTACTTTCTTGAATATGCTTCTGCTTTTCTAAATTTTATTTTGTTAACCCACCCGTTCAGGTTGCGTATATGAAGTGCTTCTGAAGTAATTGTTAGTCAATCGTTTATGAATTTCTTTCAGTTAAGAATTAACCCCAAAGCGCTTATCATCACAGAAGTAGATTATCTACTTTATTTTTTCTATCTTGTACTCAGTGGTCTCTCAATCACATGAAAATTTTATTTTCCTGTTTGATTGCAGCATTTACACTCAATTTCTAGGACAACTGGATGCATTACTGCCTTCTGGAACTCCAGGACAACATCGAAGAAGGATAGGTATGTACATTCTATAGACAAACATACGTTTATGGAAGTACTAATGTTGTCTGTAACTGAAAAAAATTTACTTAACAATTATCTTAGCTAACGAGAAGTTAATTATCTTGGTCATGCCATGTACAAAGATGTATTTGATTTTTTACTCTGTAACTTCTTCTTCTTCGTCCTCGTCCTTGTCCTCTTCCTCTTCCTCTTCTGCTACTGCTGCTGCTGCTGCTTCGGCTTCTTCTTCTTCCTCCTCCTCCTCCTCTTCCTCTTCCTGCTTCTCCTTCTGCTGCTCCTTCTTCTTCTTCTTCCTTAAAACATATACCCATTGAAAAAGGACTATAAAAACAGTGATACTTTCCAAAAGATCAAAACAATACAAGTATGATGAGACCAGATGATTTATCAGTACAAATTATTATCTACTGTTATGATAGAGTTTGGAAACTGATGTAGGCTAAACATGTGATGAGTTTGACATCTTAGCTAATGGGTACTGTGCATTTCCTTTGTGGAACTTTCTTTCATGGAACTTCATTATTTTCTGAAAAATTTTTAAATTTAGTTTTATGCAAACTGCAGAAGGTAATGAGAAGAAAAAGAAACGGATGAAACCTGATTCAGATGTCTCGCGACTTTCTCCTTCTGTGGGAAATCATCTAGATTCTCTTGCTAATATGAAGGGTGAACAAGTATGCATTCATCTAAATTGCAATGAATTCTTTAAACCAATTTTTTTTTTCCTTTCTTCTTCTTCTTCTTCTTTTTTTAGCCACTTATGGATGTAATGTAATTTTATCTTTATGAAGGGCATAGGGATGACATTCTCATTTGACTTATGTGTGCAATTCAGGTAGCAGCAAGGGTCACTCCAGAGGATGCTGAAAAGGATGAATGGTTCGTAGTTAGAGTAATCCATGTCGACAAGGAAACGAGAGAGTAAGTACCCTATTCACAAGCAACTTTAAAAGAAAATAAATCTTTTGTATCCTTGGGGTGAAAAATCAACGAGTTGACGAGTTGATGGTATATTGGTATATAAGAATGACCAAGAAAAGAATAGGAAGATTAATTCTATATACATTTTATGTATTAATTTTGCAACTTATGAATGTATCTTTATGTAGATTTGAAGTCCTAGATGAGGAACCAGGTGATGACGAGGAAAGTGGTGAGCAGAGGTTAGCGATTTGCTCTCCTCTTTTTCGGCATTTTTATTTTATTTTAGAGTTTCCATCAATTTACTGGTCGACGAGTCTTTTCCTCTGCCTTATTATAACAGCTTACATATTTATCGGCAATGCCTTTGGTCAGTGCTTTGCTGTCAAGTCTGTTAAAGTTTTTTGTTTTGGGTTTCTCTTTATCTTTTCATTTGTCTCGATTTACAGAAGTCTAAAAAGTGTGGAAGGCAATATTTTTATTTTTTATATGACCATTTGGAATCATAGAATACTTCACATTCAATTGCTTCCTTCCTTTCACTATTATGCAAATTGGTTGAGTTTGGTTTATCAGTTGTTATTTTATTGTCCTAACTTTGTTGGTTTTTGAATTTTTTGTTCATCCTCTAGAAGAAAAATCATAACAGCTAAGCTAAGTACTTTATTTCTTTCAATACTAAAGTTGTAAAATATTTAAAACGACTAAGGAAATGGAAAAGAAATATATTACTCGTCAAATTTTCGTCTGAATTTGACATCTAATTTATTGTTTACTAGTGCCAAAGATGGGGGTCATTTTTGTTTGCTTCCTTGTATAGACTATAGAGTGTGGTCTGAACTTGTTTTGAGTTGTAAGATTATTACTTGTTGATTATGTGGATGGATCGCCAGATATTCTATTTCATGGTCGATTTCTTAGTATGACGGCTTTCAGTATTGTTGTGGTTTTATATGCTTAATTGATGAAGTATTTTCAATTAAATCATTTTTTGTATTTTCCATATATTGTTACTTTCAGAAAGTACAAGCTGCCTCTTTCACGTATTAGACCATTTCCTAAGCGGACTGATCCCTCAAGTATTCAAGATTTTCCTCCTGGAGGACATGTTTTGGCAGTTTTTCCAGGAACCACAGCACTTTATAAAGCAACTGTAGTCCAACCTCGTAAGGTAACAATGCACACTTTTCTTGTGTTGTAACTTAAGAAATTGAATAAATCTAATTGTCGTTTGCTTATGCTGCTATGCATGCAACGTGATGTGCTATACTACGGATTTTTAGAAGAAGACTGATGAGTAAGTATCTTTACCTCTATTTTAACGGTATTTTATATGCTAATTTCATAAATCATGAAATAGATTGAAGTATAACAAGTTCTATAAAATCTCTAGTTGAATTTTAGTTTCTTCATTAAAATTTGTTGGTTATCCAATTTAAGCGTTGCAAACATAATTTTTTTTTTCAAATGTATGATTATTTGACCTCGGCAGCTACGTTTTGGAATTTGATGATGATCATGAGGATGGATCTTTGCCTCAAAGGTCAGTTCCCTTTCACAAGGTTGTTGCTCTTCCCGAAGGGCACCAACAATGAAGTTAATCAGTTATGATATTTAAAGCTTGTATATATATTTAAAGTTTCACTACCTGTATCAAATGTATTGATTTCAAATCACGATAACTAATACTTGATGTGGTATGATTTTAACTAGTGTCTAGTGGTATAAGTTTATTGCCTTGTGTCGACTTATACCCATATATACACTATTGAATAAATTAAGTCGTGTGAAAGTTTCTTCGAGGAGCAAACTATTGCAATAAAGCCATAAATGCTTATCCTTGTTGTGTGTTAATAGCTCAAGTGATACATGTGAATGACTCAGGGTATGTAAAGGTAAACGAATTTGTTGAGGAATGCAATCAACTTGTCAACTTAGATGAGCTAACTAAAGAACATAATACAGTAGTCTAGGAGAAAATGAACTTAAATAGAACTTCTTATCACACTTTCTATTTTAGTGGGATCTCTCACCTGTTTATACTTTCTCCTTCTCTAATGGATGGAGGTGATTTTAACTTTTAATAATGCTTAATAGTATTTTAATATCTTACATGGCACATGGTAAATCTTCGTCTTTAAACCTTCTTGTTTAGTCTTCGTACCTTTGAATTTCTAATTATGTGAGAATAAACCTATTCAAAGGTGTCCCATTTTCATATGACATGCTTGTGTGACAGTGATTGACGGATCGGATAGTGAACCGTTGATTATGCGTTTAAAAATCCAATGATTTGCAGCTTCAGTATAGTGAACACCATCCCAGCTAATGACTGTAGAAGGGTTTGCACAAGAACCAGCAAAAACTTCACTCCCATTTATGTGTCCTTTAGACCCGCAGAAAATATCATACTCAAATCCATGATAACCACAGCAGATTTTCGAAGGGTCCTCAAATCCTGTAAAAAGAGAAACCTCGTTAAAATTAAATATGATGTATTAACATATTATCAGAAGTATCTGATGCGAAATGACCCTGATTGGTGATTGTGCCTGGAGGAATATGTGCATCTAGCGACTGGAAACAAGAAAAATAAATGCAGCAGTTAAATGATGATATACCCACAAATTTTGTAGATGTAGATGGAATTCCCGAGAGCTGCAGGAAGTTCCAAATAAATGATTACTTAAATAAAGACTGTATAAAGATTCCACATGCTGAGTTTTCACAGAAGGTTGGCAAACTTTGCATACCAGGATAATTTTTTAACTATGGTATATGAAAGTATAACCGTGTGATAGCCAAGAGATCGAAAAATTGACTTTGTGAGAAAAGCATGTTCAGTGTACTCTTGAAGTTAGGCGTTTCCAAGAGCAATTTATTGTCGTTGTTACAGTCTAAACCTTGATAACTGGGGTCAATGATGTTCCATTATCAATAGAGTGATTCACAAAAGGAAAAATACATAACTACAAAGGTTTGAAGATCCACTAGGTCACGGATTGGTCACAAATTTCATTAGGTCATAGTCAAAGACACAAATTGTAGGTTATAATTACTAATTTAATTGTAAATTACACATTTTTTAAGACATTATAAATTGGTCATAAATTAATCATTTTATGGTCACAGTTACTCAAATAATTAGTAGCAATTATTCCCCACCCCACCCCCACCACTTCAACATTGATGTCCCCACCACCTCCCCTATCACAACTCCTCAACTAACCCCCATCACTACCCAACCCACCTCTGTCACCTCATTCCACCACCATTAACACCACCCAAATTGCTATAGCCACCTCACCACCACCACTACGAGATCCACAGTAAAACCATTGTCAATGATGATCACCACCACCTTCAAACACACCTCAAAATCCGCTACAACCTCCATAGTCAAACGAAGAAAAGGCTCAAATCGTCATCGCCACCTTACCATCTCCACCTCCTCCACAGTCAAGCTATTGTCACTACGGCCACCACCTTCAAACACACCTCAAAATTCATAACCACTACATTTACCTCCACAGTCAAACATGCGAGAATACCAAAATTGTCATTCTCCACCTTACCACTACCCATCACCCCCACAGTCAAACCACTGTCAGCATCTGTCGCCACCACCACCTTCAAACACACCTCAAAATCCAATAGAGGGAATTATTGAATCAACAGGCAAAAAGATGAGAGAGGAAATGGGTGCGAGCAGCCTTCTCGAATAGTACCACAATCGGATTGAAATCGGGTCGAATTGGAGCCTGTTTGCCATAGCAACCTTTTATGTCGTGCACTCGCGACAAGGATGTGGGGGTGGGTAGTAGTGATGGGATTGGTGTATTCTAAACATCTACGCCATGGATTGGGAGGTGGCAGTGGTGGGAATAGTGGCGGCGGGCGACGGTGGTGAATTGTGATTATGGCTTGAGAAAACATGTTGAAAGGATGGTTAAAGTTTAATTTTTGAAATAATAAAGTTAAAATTTGATTTTTGAAATGGTAAGGTAAAAATCAAGGCCACGTTTGATGGTTGTTATTGTATAAAAATGATATTTTGAATAGTGATTTTTTAGAGAATGTATGGTTAAAAAGAGAAAAAAATTTGGATTTACGGGCAAAATATGCTATTGTGAATGTATTAATAAAATGAGTATGCGAAACAAATTGCTTCGCTTTGAAGGGAGTCAAACATGGCTAATTTCTTTTTCTACAAAACTTATCTTATATTGGAAGTAGCCATCGAAATTGTCTTGACTGTACGAGGGACCCGTATACAGAAACTCATTTTTAAAACGAGTTTGTGATCTGAATAGAAGGTCCTCACAATTCAAAAAGGAGAAAACTTTATACTTTAGTTGCATGCTGAAAATAATTACCTTCATTTTTGGCATTGCTTATTAGTTCATACTTAGCACTGTACATGTCCACGTATATTATCGCAGCTGCAGAAAGCTCTGACCTTAGCTTCACAATTTCGACCTTGAGGTGTTTATTGAAACGCCGAGCCATATCATTCTGGCTTTCGATACAACCGTGCTTGTCAAGATACCCGGGCGGAGGATCTTTGACTTTAATCGTGTTTACCGGCAAACATCCTATAGGACCTGTGTTGTGTATCCAAAATGTCCTTGCTCCTTTAATGTACAGATCCTGTCATATATCATCGAAATTTTATAGTACCGTTACCAATCTTTTATGGATTAAGCCTTAATCCATACTTTCAAGTAATAATTAGAAAGCCATTAGAAATTGTGCAAAATACATTGGTTTATAGTGATTCATCCTTAATGTGAGATATACTTTCACTCGATAGTATTCGTGTAATGGAGAAAGGAGGATACAAAATTTTTCTTACCACTCTTTTTCACACACTAAACGGCCCCAAATATATCTTCCTTCTTTTTATCCTTTCAATATGTAGGAACATTAACGTAATACGCAGAGGATACTCGATATCCTCATGAACCCAAAAAATAAATGGAAGTGATTGACGTGAGAGCTTACACGGACTTGTGCTGTAAACTGGCTGATTATGTTGGGTACAGTGACTTGCTGAAATTCAATACTCTTACTCCTAAAAGCAGCAGCAATGTCATTTTGCCCTATATCAAGGGTGAAAAGAGCCTTGGAGAAGTCCTCAGGTCTTGGGAGTCTGCTACTACCATAATCACCCTTGTCTGAATTCACAAACATAAAATCATGTCAACTAAGATCGTTTTTTATAGTTCTACTCCATGACACTTGACAAAACTAAAGAAGAAAAGTTGTGTTTTTGTGGAAACAGCTGTTTAGTATAATTTTTTATTTAAACAAAAGTTAAAGTACTAAGAAAATAGAGGTTTTTAGGTCTCACTCTTAAGAGATGAGTTGGGTTAGGCCTTGATT
Organism: Fraxinus anomala; assembly: GCA_903798345.1. NCBI lineage: Eukaryota > Viridiplantae > Streptophyta > Magnoliopsida > Lamiales > Oleaceae > Fraxinus > Fraxinus anomala. The sequence continues at coordinate 96 of CAIGRN010008024.1, read as the reverse complement.
CTACGAACAATTCACAGGCACTATACAGGTTCTAGTTGGCAGCACAGCACCTGTATGGTGCATTTTTTTTGTTTGTTTTGGCAAAAACCAATGAAA
>CAIGRN010008006.1:0-14064 GCA_903798345.1 Fraxinus anomala | reverse complement strand
GGGGGGGGGGGGGGGGGGGTGCGGCGTCTAGAGGTTCCAAATAAATGCAAATTGGAAGGAGAGGAATTGAGCAGAAGTGGTAGCAATGGGGAAATGGAGTAGCAGGGAGAATGAAGGGAGGAGGAGCGGATGTAGGTTAGAGGAACAATGGGAAAGAGGAAAAGAAAAAGGGATTCCAAGAAGGGGGTGGGGGGTAAGGGAATATTGGATTTTGACAAGAAAAGAGGCTTGTTTAAGTAACTTTGAAATTACTAGTGTCTTTATTGATATTCCATGCTCATGCTCGTTTATGGAATTTTGGATTATTTACAATTTTTTGTCATTTTAATTTGTATTGAGAATCTTTATCTAGTGGAAGTGGTCAGCCGAAGTGGTTTTCTGAATGAACTCTTTTTCCTTAATTTTGTTTGCTGTGTTAAAGTTATGAAATATATAATGTTGAAGAGTCTATATATGTATGTGGAGTTGAGTGTGTTTCTATGTACTCCTCATAATAGTTGATTGCATCGATTGTGCTGCTGAGGCATCGGTTGTGAGTGCTGTAAATGAAGGGATTGAAGCAGCCAGAGGAATTGTGCCTATTCGCAGGCCTTGGGTAATGATCAGTGTCAATGATGATGAAGATCTACATTTTCGTAAAGCTGGTAACTTTCCACTCTAGATAATAGGATTTTTTTCCTTCGATATAAGAAGTTTCCGTTAGGTATATGTGTAGGTATGATCTATGTTATACTTCTCCGCCTATGAAATGTGTTTTTTCTTGCCATAAATTATGATTTCATGGATTAAAAAAAAAAAAAAAACTTGTTATTGCTGCATGCTGTTAATTTTGGGATTAATAAAATCAGGCATTGAAGTACAATTAGATGTTTAATCATACTAAAATATTACATTAAATAATGCATTCAGATTGCTCTGAACTTCTCACGGCTCTTTTTCCCAGTAAAAGGAAAAATGTAAGGAAACGAACAGCAATTGTTCAAGTTCTTATAGACTTTTGTTCATACAAAGATACAAATATTTCTGTTGGAATTTCAACGAATAACAGTACCCATTCAATTGTTGCTTACATTGTAAACGGGCATTAGCAGACCAGACAAATTGAGCAGCCAAATTTGTTGAGAGTATTCATGCGATATCATAATTTTGACACAATAGGTTTAATTGTTTAGTTTTAGGCCTCCGTAGCGCTATAACAACAATTAAAATATCATTTTATTCATTTTGAAATTTATTAGGATGAAGACTAAATAACTGGTTGAAACAAAGTTCATAAACTACAGTCTTAGACCTACCAAGATTGATAACCTCGATTTTTCTGGAAGTGCATTTAGATAAGAACTCTCTATGACTTATTACCATTGCCAGAATTTGATCCGAATGATTGTCCATTGGACTGCTCAAGGCCATGTGAGAATATCTGTCCTGCTCATGCAATCTTGAATTTAGGAGCGGCAAGTGGAGGCAAGGTATGGTTTGATTTAATTATTTAGTTACTTTGTATATAGCATAAACTTCTATATAGGAACCTCGATTTTTCACTGTGGCTTACATTTGTCATCAACATACTACATCCATAAGCAGGCTGGAGTGGTGGCTGAACGCTGTTATGGCTGTGGTCGTTGCCTACCTGTTTGTCCATATGATAAAATAAGTGAGTGTGATTTCTTTATCTTCTTTGATTTATGTATACACCTCGTCTTTTTTATCTTTTTCCTGCTCTATTTTTCTTGTTTTGCTGTTGAAGTATCGACCTTGTCATTATTTGCTCAAGATTATGTTGCGCTATGTTTTCTATCCTTACTGTCTTTTTTGGACTAAATCTGGCTATTGATGTAGAAGCAATTACGTACATAAGGGACATTACTGCTACAGCCGAACTTCTCAAACGGGATGATGTGGATGCCATAGAAATTCACACGAGTGGAAGGTAGCCTTGCGGGTGTCTAGATTTCTATAAATTATTCTTTTTCCATTTCCTATGGCTAAATATATCCCATGAGTCAGTTATCTTGTCAATTTTACTTTTGTGGCATGCAAGGCCGAAGTTTAGATTTCATATTGGACATGTCAATACATTACAACACCAAAAAGAAGTAGCTATGCTTGCCCAAATTTGTATGCAGACTCCTCCAGAGCCAATTCGAGAAACTCTTCTAGAATCATCTTAAAGAAACAAAAACTTGTGACTTTTGTGTTTGGAATTAAACCTTAAATAATACTCTGAGCAAAATGAAAAAATAGTACACAGATTTTTTGTAGTTCTCTCTCAATTTAAGAGGTATGTCTTTTTGTCGCTGCAGATTTTCTGCTATAATGAAGAAAGAGATTACAAGGTTTTCCTTACACCCCTCTGTCTAATCTCAGAGAAGAAACGACCCCATCTAATTCCTTTACATAACCTCAGAAACTAGGTCGATCCGAAAATGGGACTACCCCATTTTTTGAAAATTCGTGCAGCATCTTCCTCATTTTTCTTCCCTCTTCCCATATATGGCAATTTTTTTCTTTCCATCCCAGCAGTATAATAGTACACAAATTTTAGAAAAGTTGAGGAAAAAAGGCAGGAAAAGAAATAAAAAATTCTAGAGTTCACATTTAACACACTACCACATCCTCCACCTCCATGTGTCAAACCCCATTTTAGAGCTGTCTGTTGCCGATGAAGTAGAAGGAATTCGATTCCTTTTCCTAATGGGCACCAAATATCTCCTTACTTTCGCACAGAACAAATCGTAGGTTGATAACATAACAAAAATCCCAACCAACGCGAAAAGAAACAAAGATTGTAGGTGAAGCCTTTAATGCCTACATGTACTCTGAGCAACGCTTGCAAGTGGTTTCAGTTGCATACTGTTGGCATTGAATTCCACCTGTAATTGGAATTGTTGTTATTGGGCGATAGAGTCGATGCTGCTTAGCAATCGAAAATCTGTATTTAATCGGGTCGCTCCTTTTCTCTTTGTTTCTCCTCCATCTTTACCTATCCAAACCCATATACCCAAGCCCTTTTTCCCATTTCACTCCAATCATTTTCCACATAGAAGGAAAGTGAATCGCATTAAAGGATTGTGCTTAAGCTGCATTAGTTTTGAGCACAGACCTTTGATGTGATTCAGTTTACTTCTATATGGAAAATGATCAGAGTGAAATGGAAGAAAAGGGCTTGCATATATGGGTTGGATTGGAAAAGATAGAGGAGAAACAAAGAGAAAGGAGCGACCCTTGCGAATACACATATTTGGAATGCTTAGCAGCATCAAGTTTTTCCCCAAATAACAACAATAACTATTACAGGTGGGGGAGTGTAGACGGTATAAGTGAACAATAGAATTAGGCGTGTAATATTTTTTCTGTCTTTAAATTAAGGGAATATTCAGTAGGAGTGAAATATCCTTATGCAACCTTATTATTGTCTTTTCCAATTGATTCAAATTTGACTTTATGTTCTTAGGCAGGATGCATCATTCAGAGATCTTTGGAATGGTTTGGGCGATTCAATTGATAATGTGAGGCTTGTGGCAGTAAGTACAGTATCCACTTTCCTGTCTCAAGATGAGAATAAATATTTTTTAGTGTTGTCAATTGTATAAGAAAGGCAATTTTTGATTTTTTTGGACCGACAAATACGCTTGCCCTCGATCAAATGCAGGTCAGCTTTCCTGATCTTAGGGATTCAACCATATCTGCCATGAATGCCATGTATTCTGCAATGAAGGAAAATCTGCGTTGCTTCAATCTATGGCAAGTGTGTGCCGTGTAAACTTGATGAGATTGGAAAACATCACAGACAATCTGTAGTTTCTTACCAAGCTGAATATCTGATGCTAAATGCAGTTGGATGGTCGACCCATGAGCGGAGACATTGGACGTGGTGCCACAAGGGAAGCCATTTCTTTTGCTTCATATTTAGCCACTGCGAGAGATAGGCCTAAAGGTTTATCAACTTCTCCTCGGGTGTTTCTTAGCAAGCTGAATGTCTCCTGAAATTATTCGTCTTCTTATTACGCAACAGGTTTTCTTCAGTTAGCTGGTGGCACTAATGCTCACACAGTTGAGGGGTTGAAGAAAAGGAGACTGTTCCAAACAAAAACCATATTCGGTATTAAACGTAGCTGTAGCTTTGAATTCTGATATGGTCTTTTACATTCACTGCATTATTGTATATTTGGTATGCAATACTCGAATGGATTGAATGGTATAATAGATAAAATTTTAGCTTATATTTATTTGTTCTTCTAGACCATTGTGAACTTTATTGTCCACTTTACCAAACAAGTCATCGGTCCCTCCATTTAGTAACTTGAAAATGGATTTTATCGTTCTGTAGATGAATCATACGATGGATCTGTGCACTTACATTCGGTTAGTTCATGTGCCGCGTTGATTAGTGGAGTAGCTTTTGGTGGTTATGCCCGAAAGGTTAGTCCTTATCGTTACCTTCTATTTTATCTAATGCAAGTTCTGTTGCAAACGGATTGATGAAAAACTTACGAAATATGTTTCTTAGTCAGATTGTTGGTCGGGTTTTGAGTTCCTTGCAATCGGAGGATGGTCGAGCTGTCATTGAGAACTACCCCGATCATCTTGTGAAGGCACTTATGGAATCCCTTGCTTTGGTTGGAACTGTTAAATGCTACGGCAAATAGTTCAATAAATCAAAGTTGGCTAGATGAATATCTTCAAATTATCATTCAATTCGCCAATATTTTATGAAATCAAAATCTTTTTACAATGATATTTTAAGGAATGTATTGAACGGTTCTAGTCAAATTTGGAGTCACTGCATATATTTGAAATATTGCACTGCCTAGTCAAGGGTCACCTGCCACATTTTACTTTTATTGAGATTCCTTGCCATTTTTTCTACCGACTGGATTCATTGTATTCTTATTTTTAATCTTTCAATTATTTCTAATTACAGTTTTTGTTCAAATATTCTATTAGCGCGGGGAAAAATATTTTATTGAACTTTTATATTTGTTGATTAAAAAAGCGATGGTCGAATAAATCTTTTATTCCTTTAACGAATTTTTTTGGTATCATCAAGGATAGGATAAAGCCCCTGTTTGGAACATGTTATTTTTCTCATTCTCATTTTTTTACTTATTTTTAACCACACATTTTTCATCAATCTACTATTTTAGAATTCATTCTTCTAAAATAATGTGGTTCAAATACACCATGACTATGAGCAAAAATTAAGGGCCTTTATTGATATTAAAATGTAGAGTAATTAAAAAAAGTGAGTTATGGTACAAATTAAAATCAATATTTTATTTTAAGTTAATTAATTTTAAACATAAATTTCATCAACTTCTATTAAAATTTATTAAAAATTTAATTTTAATCTTAATCAAACATATGCTAATATAACTATTCCCCAGTCAATCATGGATTGCTACTTATATTTCTAAATTTTTAATTGCAGGTGTAAGATAATTTTAAAAAATGCGCCTGCAACTGGCATCTAGTCGAGGAATCTATATGGAAAAAAATATTCATATTAGTCTAAAATAGTATATTATAGAGTAATGAAAGACACGTGGAGTGGTAAATAAAAATGATTTATTAATCAATGATTCAATGGTAAATTTATTGAGAATATATGGAGTATATTCAATATATAGTATAATAAAGAAAACACTTGGAGGATATTTGATAGGTTCAACGAGACGTTAAAAGATCAAATTTATAGAAGGAAAAAAATTAAAATCTTAGATGTTTTTCGTCCAAGTTTGCCTAATATATGTATCGATTATGTCCATGCCGATCCAATAAATAAATAGTGGATGGTGTCAGACCGTGTTGCGAATGGTCAATTTTTTTTTTTTTGAAATACAATTTGAATTGAAAAACATCAAATTAAAATAAAATAATAAGATTTTGAGGTGGATCAAAGAATTTAGGTTGATAATCATGTTCCTAGTTTCCGCTACATTTTTCCTTTAGTGGAAAATTGCGGAACTAATCAAAATGTGGAGAATTTTATCGTATCGATGATTCCGTCTTTCCAAGAAAAACAAATTAGGATTTCAAACAATGTGTGTGCACAATTAGTAGGGACGGAATTGCTCCGTCAACTTAGTAGATTTTGATTTTTTTTTTTTTTTTTTTTAATATATGAATTTGCAGCCCATAATTTTCCCAAGTACTTAAAATGCCGAACGAACTAATTGACTGGGTAGCCGTTTAGTTTGGTATGAAACTATTAAATTTGACATGTACTGGACGTCACTTTCAACTAATTTCATAAATGCCCGTCCACTACCCCCAAATTACCTGAAAAAGGACCAATTAATCAATTAAGTAATTAATTACATTATTAATGTTGAGTAGTTTCAAACATTGCAAAATTTAATTATGGTACGAAAGTGAACGAATTCAAACCAAACAATTTGTTTCCAATTTTCTAATTGAATTTGGATATGACGATTTCATTTACAAAATACCATATAATTTTTGGTCCGATTCAATTCTCTTTGGATCAAAATCGAATCATGCCAAACCTACTACGAATTCTATCATGCTTTGTGAGGAAAAATCGTGTTACGATTATATGCATGTGTAATACGTGTGTGGCATTTGGAGTATTTCATCAAACCAGATTATATATAATACCTACTTTTAATTTCTGTTAAATATATCGTACAAAATATATACATTAAGCCTCTGTTTCATTTAGGTTTTATAAAAAAAAAAATATATATATATATATATATATATATATATATATATAAGTCAAGTTAAACGGACCTGCTCAAAATGTATATGCAAATGGGTCAAACTTTTGGACTAGAATTTATATATCAAACAATGACTATCATTTAGTATAGAGAAGTCGACTTGGACTTTTCAATTCCAAGTAATGCACCTGACTGAAGTGACAGATATGTGTCTGTTGCATGCAGATACACCGTTACCCTTTAAAATTCAATACTCTCAAGCAGAAAACATGGAGAAAAAAATATATTTGAAAAATCAAACTTTAGTAGAAAGTAGAACTTGCACTACTCTCTTACCATACTAAAATTTCTGCTTTTACTCTTGCATTCCATAATGGGAAAAACCAATCTGGAAACTTGGGATTGTAACTAGATTCGAATACCATTCTAATCGCCTCTTTCATGATCATTTTTCCCCAAGACATTTAAGTTGGTAGGCAAGATGAAAGGTCAGTCCACATTTTAGAGTTTTATGAGCTCTGAGCATTGATAGGAAAGCTACGTGAATAATTTTTTTGACCCCCAAGCCCTCTTGAATGAGTTCTATTATAGAAACTTTTAACGTGAATTGAAATCTATATTTACTGTACTATTCTTGATCTATGAGTGAGTTTACAATAATCGTACATGCGGTGTTCTATTAGCAATCGAATCATTCTTAACGAGTATTTTGTATTTACTCCACTATCGTTAGGATAAAATGGTAAATGCCCAAATCAAGAAAGAATTAAATTCATTACTTTTGCATCATCAAATAATTTATTTATTTTTTATTGGATGATCAAGAAAATATTCCCATAGGGTCGATGGCATTTTCGTAGTTATCCCAAACTCATTGGTCGTTTATTTCACAAATTCTTGATTGGTCAAGCTCCACCTACCTCCGATCAGCAGCCCTCCATCACTTCAAATCCCTTTCAAGTTTTGTATCTTTAGTAAAACTTGGACACCTCCCTCGTATGTACAATACAATACATACAAAACACCCTCACCTTGTGGAAAAATGTGTGCACGTGACGGAGGGTCGTATTATACGTCATTCACATTAAAATTTAAAAAGATCGTGACTCGTTTGAAATTTTTTTTTAATGTGCTGAAAAATATGCGAGAAAGATATTTTACTAAACATATTGTCTTCGACCATTCATTTAGAACATGAATGGCTAACGACCAAATGCCATGTGAACCCATAAAATAGTTGCACTGTACAATAATCATGGCTAACGACCAAATGCCATGTGAACCCATAAAATAGTTGCACTGTAAAATAATCAAATGCAAACCTCCCCACACCCAACAGTCCACCCACCATGGCCACAGCCCACCTTTTAACAACAATTCCTATATAAATTCAATTTCCCTCTACTCTTTCTCCTAAATATAAACTCCCAGGTTGTTTCTTTTTCTAATTATTCAAGGCCGAGACTCTAATTCTTTTGGATTCAAGGGTTGGTACGTTCTGTTCAATTCTTGCAGTCCTCATTCAAATCTTCATTCAAGTTTCTTGGTTGCGTTATTTTGTAATCTTGGATCTGTTTTTAGTTATTTTCGTATGATCTCTTATTCCAATCAGTGTCTGTTACTGGAAATGGGTTTAATTACCTGATATCTTTTTTATATATTATTTTTCGATGTTCACGAGGAAACATGCCTTCATTTGTTGTTTACTGAAGCTATTGTAGGATTTAAATTCTCTTGAAAACAGATCTCTGCTTTAGCGGTCACTTAAAAGTTCTGAAAGAAAGTTTTCTGTTTGGGATTTATTGCTTGCGATTTGTCGATTGGGTGTATAAACTAAGATCTGCATTTCGGATAAAGTGAGAATTATTACTTGACATGCTGTAATGAGTTTTTTTTTATCGATCATATTTCAAGGTTATTATTGTCGTAGCATTACAATTTATTGCATAAGTTCAATGGAGTAATGATTTGCTCCAAGATTTCTTTTGTGTCTATTATCGAAATGATCAAGAGTGAAATTATGTCCTGATCTTGAAATTTTGATTTAGAACTTAATTGTTATGCGCAACTTGGTTTAAAATACTAATTCAAATAGTTACTGATATCCCCTGCGATAGAAATGGCGTGCAATTTAACAGCATATTGAAATTTTTGAAGTTTGTTCGATCACCAGATTTGTCTAGACGAGGTCATAAGTGAGTATTCCAGGATTAGCTTGGATGATTGTGGGAAAATATTAGTTAATTGGGTTGTGCTTCTCTTGTGATTATACACATGCCCTCTAATGTTCTAATTAAATAGTTCTTGCTTACTGGATTTCTTATTCACATATTTAATTTCTAATATTCGGAAACACTTTCTATTTTTTCTAAGAGTTCACGAGTGCTGATTTTAAGGTCTCATCCAGGTGTTTCAGCAGGAAAATATCATGGCAACTGGCCAACTTTTCTCGAAAACTACACAAGCTTTATTTTACAATTACAAGCAACTGCCTATTCAGCGGATGCTTGATTTTGACTTCCTCTGTGGTAAGTTGAGAGTAACATCTCATGTTGTTATTTATATGACTGAAAATGAGTTTGCTGTTTTGGTAGGATTTTCATTGTTGATCCCCTTTTGTTCCCTGTTTTGCAGGAAGGGAAACACCTTCTGTTGCTGGAATTATAAATCCTGGTTCTGAGGGATTCCAGAAACTCTTTTTTGGCCAGGAGGAGATTGCCATTCCGGTTCACTCCACGTATGTGTTTATTTTTTCTACTAATTCATATTGCATACAGTGTTTGATGTGACTTGAATGCTAAAAGATACTTACCTTTCTTCCTTGTTGCAGTATTGAAGCTGCCTGTGCTGCACATCCTACAGCTGATGTTTTCATTAACTTTGCATCATTTAGAAGGTTTGCCTTGTTTAGATTACAAATATCTCAATGCCATTTTCTTGTGTTGTCATAATAGCTGTAATTACACTGTTCTTGCAGTGCTGCTGCTTCGTCCTTGTCTGCTCTTAAGCAGCCAACCATTAGAGTTGTGGCTATTATAGCTGAGGGTGTCCCAGAATCAGACACCAAGCAATTGATTGGGTATGCTAAGGCAAACAATAAGGTAATGCCAAAATTTATTTTGATCTCTGATTGGAACGATGAAACGCATTTAAAATAAATATTTCTTTTTTACCCAAAGGTTTATCTTAGTTATCTATAATATTGCTTATTTGCTTTTCCTTTGGGACTGCTATTCAGAGCTGTGTCTGATTACATTGATGAATGTGTTTCAGGTTGTCATTGGCCCGGCTACTGTTGGAGGTATTCAAGCTGGAGCATTTAAGATTGGCGATACTGCTGGAACAATTGATAATATTATACACTGCAAATTGTACAGACCTGGATCTGTTGGCTTTGTGTCCAAATCTGTAAGTAACCATATCAAAGTTTTTTCTTCGTTTGTTTTGTACGAAATACATAGTTTATTATGTATATAAGGTTTTCTTTTGCGCATTATCATCAAGTACACTAATTCTTTGATCAAAAGATTCTGGGTCAAGGTTTTACTTATTGATGCATCTATCGCTATACAGTCTGATTAATGTACATGCTTAACTGAATAAAGCTTTATTCAGTACTTCTTGTTGGTAACATTTATTGTCCTATTCCATTCTGCTCAAAGGCTATCTCTAAAGTTTTCAGCGATGCAATTTTTAAATCTTTAGTCACATCCATTTTCTGCTTTTGAGTAGGATTGCTTAACACTGATCAAACTTTTTTTTTATGATACTACATTATTTACCTTTAATAGAGCATAATTATTAGCTGAATCGGCATATTTATGATTTAGATTCTAACAATCTCTCTCTTGATTTACAGGGTGGTATGTCTAATGAATTATACAACACCATTGCCCGTGTCAGTGATGGAATTTATGAAGGTGGGAAATTTAACTCCTGCGCATGAAATGAATTTTGCTTTATGTTGGTGAGGTAGGAATTTATTCTAAGCTTAATTGTGATTTTTATAGGTATTGCCATTGGAGGAGATGTGTTCCCCGGGTCGACGCTTTCTGATCATGTCCTGCGGTTTAACAATATCCCTCAGGTATATAAGTTTATTGGTAAAACGATAATTTTATTTATATTACTTATATCCTTGCTAGGTGAACCTTGGTCTTAAAGTTGCATATTCATTTTATTATGAAAAAGCATGATCAAATTAATGCTGGCATATCATGCTGTTTTGTTAATTACGTTTGATTAAGTTTTCATATTAAGAGTTCTCAAACATTGACAGAATTTGTGAAACTATTCACTTGATTTTTAGGAACATGCTTTTCACCCAACCGTTTTGTTCCATATTTTGTCTGGGAAGGGCATGTAAGATGACGCTAATGTTCTCTTAACTTTGATTGTCTTACTCAAACCAGGTCAAAATGATAGTTGTTCTTGGTGAACTTGGTGGACGTGATGAATACTCCCTAGTTGAGGCTCTCAAACAGGGAAAGATCAACAAACCTGTGGTTGCTTGGGTCAGTGGAACTTGTGCCAGGCTTTTCAAATCAGAAGTACAATTTGGTCATGCGGTGAGAAAATGCCATCTCTTGGTTATATCTATGATATACAACGTAGGAAATATCTTAAACTTTGCTTTATTTGTATATATTTAGGGGGCAAAGAGTGGTGGTGAGATGGAGTCTGCACAGGCCAAGAATGAAGCACTTAGGGAAGCTGGAGCTGTCGTACCCACTTCATTTGAAGCATTTGAAGGTGCAATCAAAGAGACATTTAAGAAGTTGGTGAGTAAAATATACTTTTAAGCAACATTTTATTTCCAATCATTGTTGAATATTTTACTTTTTTCTTACGTTTAAGAATATCAAGTTATTTATTTGAAGGTATCTCTCATCTATCTGTTAATATAAATAACTTGTTTCCAATTTTGACTAAAAAAAAAATTTATTTATTTTAAAACTTACTACTTATAAGTAAACTTTTCAAGCTTAGCAATGCTCTTGCTGTTCTTATGTTATGCTGTTCTCAAACACCTACTTTACTGAAATGCCTGGTTGCATTTTTGGCAGGTTGAGGATGAAAAAATTCCACCAGTGAAGGAGGTGACACCCCCTCAAATTCCCGAGGATCTTGATACAGCAATTAAGAGTGGAAAAGTTCGGGCTCCAACACATATTATTTCTACAATCTCTGATGATAGGGGTGAGTATGACCTTGTTCGTGTGCTTGGAAACTTTTTATAGAATGAATAAAAAAGAATTCAAAGTGCTCATAATAACTCGTAATTCATTTTCCAGGTGAAGAGCCAACTTATGCTGGCATTCCAATGTCCTCCATTGTTGAACAGGGATTAGGTGCGGGTGATGTCATTTCCTTATTGTGGTTCAAACGAAGCCTTCCACGATATTGTACACGTTTTATCGAAGTGAGTTTCTTGTAACCTTGTATTTTTCCACTTGCTTTTGTTTTAACTTCCAAGGTTGTGCATTTAAGAAGAGGATTATATACCTAGCCAGTTATTTTCTATTTTCAACAGTCTTTTCCAATTTTGCTTTTGAACTTATTCTCATTGTCTCATGGCCAGATCTGCATCGTGTTATGTGCTGACCATGGTCCCTGTGTCTCTGGTGCTCACAACACGATCGTTACTGCTCGGGCTGGAAAAGACCTGGTGTCAAGTCTTGTTTCAGGTGGGTTGCTCATCGTATCTTTTGAATGGATAGTACACTATTGCTTATCGGAAAAGGAAATATATGGAATGATTTTGAAGTATTTCCTGAAAAATAATGTCATTATGGGTTCTTTTCATGATATCGAAGTGATGGTTTTTTCCTTTTTTTGTTGGAAACAGGATTATTAACAATTGGTCCCCGATTTGGTGGGGCTATTGATGATGCTGCTCGATACTTCAAGGATGCTTATGACAAGGTAAGTTGTCTCGATTTATGAGAATTACCAGAGAAAATAATGCATCCCTATTGTTTAGCTATTCCGATCCTTCTACAATGGCATATCGCGTGCTGAATCATTTCAGGGTCTTACACCTTATGAATTTGTGGAAAGCATGAAAAAGAAGGGCATTCGTGTACCAGGTATTGGACACAGGTAATAAGAACCTTGATGATATACTCACCTCTCTTAGCCTCTTTTTTTCTGGGCAATTATTTTTTATTTTTTTCGGGAAACATAATTTTTTCATGATATAGTAAACTCTAATACCTGAATGATCTTGCATTATTCTCGAGTTTTTCCTCTTCAAATCTCATTCTGAGTAAATTTCATTTTCTTTTTAATAAAAGAATCAAGAGCGCTGACAACAGAGATAAGAGAGTAGAATTACTTCAAAGGTTTGCACGTTCCAATTTTCCTTCTGTCAAATACATGGAATACGCAGTTGAAGTTGAAACCTACACCCTTTCAAAAGCAAACAACTTAGTGCTTAACGTTGATGGTGCCATCGGTTCCCTATTCTTGGATCTCCTTGCTGGCAGCGGAATGTTCACCAAACAAGAAATCGATGAGATTGTCGGAATCGGTTACCTGAATGGGCTCTTTGTGCTGGCACGTTCCATTGGTCTCATTGGGTGAGTTTGTCTATTATTGTCTTGTAGAGGTTCCCATGCCGACCACATATGGCCTGGTACATGACATGTAGTGGACCATGGCCTAGCAGCCTTGGTTGGCTCGCCCATTTTCATACCTCTATTTCATCTTTTCCCATCTTTTTTCGAGTCCATGTTTATCTTGCTTATTGATAATTAAGTCAATTTGTTCTTTTGAAATTCAGGCATACCTTCGACCAGAAGAGATTGAAGCAGCCACTTTACCGTCATCCATGGGAAGATGTTCTCTACACCAAGTGAAAGTTTTACTGAGAAAAACACGTGTGACGCCACCTGCCTTATTCCAGCATTTTAATTCGTTTTTTGTTGTCAATGGTCAATTAAGTAAATGTACCGATTGTGTACTTGAATTTCGAGTTTTAGCAATAGTCACCGAGAGGGAACTCAATTTTATCATTTATAATCAAGAATCAATCGCCAGGAAAAGTTCTATCTATGGAAGAAATAACATTTGCATTCTTGTACTGAATGAAAATTCTGATTCTGATAACAGGGCTTTTCACCATTCTCTTGTTGTATGACTCAATGTCTCTTCTAGATGAGTACATTGTTTTCTATTTTCTTGCTTTCTTGTTCGCTGAGAATGGTTTTTAAAGTTACTTTTTCTACTACCAAGGTTTAATTTTTAAGAAAGTAAGTTGACTGACTCTAGAGGAAAAGGCCGTACACACTTGAAGAATGACTCTTCGGGGGTCACTGTGGTATGGCTGGATGTAGAACAGTCCACCCTTAAAGTCTTTGATCAATAGATTATTTAG